>PVKA01044806.1:0-15936 GCA_004027165.1 Ctenomys sociabilis | reverse complement strand
GTGAAAGGGAAAAAAAAAAAACAATGCACACCCAAATACCATGCAACAAAACTAGCCAGCCTAGTGGCAAATGCCTGTAATCATAGCACTTGGGAGGCTGAAGCAGGGGGATTGCTGCAAGTTTGACTGTAGCCTGAACTACATAGTGAAACCTTGGCTGAAAGAAATAAAACAGCCAGGTGTGATGGGAAGCAGGGCTCGTCATATCTTCCTCACAGGCTGGCCTACCGTGTGGGTGTGCAGTGTACAGCTATCTGGCACAGCTGCAGCACTTGGCACACTCGTGCCGCACCCTCTGTGGTGGTAGAGCTCACCTCTGTGTCATGTGAACTCAGAGAGATTAACTACCCACCAAGGGAGGCTGAGGCAGGAGGATTATTGCAAGTTCGAGACCAGCCTGGGATACAAAGTGAGCTCAAGGCCAGCCTAAGCTGCATAGTGAGACCCTGTCTTAAAAAAGACAACAAAAACAAAACAAAGAAAAAAAACCAAACAAACAAAAACCAGCCCAGGTTGACTTCCAGCCTGGATTCATCCCAACTCATGGAGCGTTGTTCCACAAAGGTCTCTGACTGCTGAGACCTAGGGTCCAGGAAACTGAGGCTCCAGCATGGGTCTCTTCCAGGAGCTCCCTGTGCATGTCCCTGGGTCTCAGCATGAGCTCAGTATGCTAGTGAGTGAGGCTGCAGCAGGGAGCCTGGACTCCTAGTGAGCCTCCTGTCTCAGCCTCCCCAACACTGGGATTACAGGCCTGAGCCACTCAGGGAGCCTGGGAGAGGGGCCAGCATGGCATGTGGTACCAGGGATTGAACCTAGTTCCCTGCACTTGCATAAGCAGGCACTTAGTCTGCTGAGCTATCTTGCAGGCCCTTGTTCTGATTTCGAATGTATGTTGTTCCATGGAAAGCTTCGGCTCCATCAGCCAGTATCTTTACTTGCAGTCTTGTTTGTTTTACGCAAAAACAGTGACTGATTAACTCTATTATTTTTTTTATTTTTATTTATTTATTTATTTATTTTTTGGTGTAACCGGGGATTGAACTCAGACCCTTATACTTGCCAGGGAAGCACTTATTCCACTGAGCCATCTCCCTGGCCCCCAAATTGACTCATTAACTCTTGTGCTTTGCACACACGGTCATCCTGCCCCCTTGGGCTTCCTCGTGTACAGGGCAGGACAGTCTGTGCGTTTGTCCCTAGTGATTGGATCCTGTGCATAGGCTAGGCCAGTGGTGGCAAACCTATGGCATACATTCACTGGTGGGCTGTTCGCTGTTGTAGGAAGGTCTAAAAGGTTCCCCATTCTGGGCCAGGCTGTAGAGACCCGTCTCAGCCTCCCCTCAGGTCTCCTGCTGGCCCTATTCTCCACTCACTTCCAGCGGCTCTGCAGCAGTCAGTGCTTTTCTTTCTTTTTTTTTTTTTTTTGTCTTTTTGAGACAGGGTCTCACTATGCAGTTCAGGCTGGCCTTACACTCACTTTGTAGCTCAGGCTAGTCTCGAAGTCACAACAATCCTCCTGCTTCAGCCTCCCTAGTGCTGGGATTACAGGCCTGCACTACCACACCCGGCTAGTGCTTTTCTATCTGAGCATAGCACACTCTTGCTTAGAAACCTCCCTCCCTGGGCTACTTGTTCCTGTGTAGTACAGACACCCTGGCCCACGAAACACCCCCCTCTAACATCTCTTCATCTGAGAAGTATTTCATTTATTTATTTATTTTTACAGAACTGGGAATTGAACTCAGGCCCTTGTTCTTGCCAGGGAAGCGCTTCTTCTACTGAGCCATCTGGCTCCAGTATTTTAAATTCTTAAAAGGTATTACATAAGGGAGGAAGAGGGACTGGGCAGATGGCTCAGCAGAATAAATGCTTACCCGGCAAGTGCAAAGGCCTGAGTTCAATCCTTGGTTCTGTCCCCCCACAAAAAAAAAAAGGGGTGGGGGAAGAGCTAGAGGTATAGTTCAATATGAAGGCTCTGGGTTCAGTCCTCAGTACCACTTCCCCACATACTCACATGCATGTCCAGACATAGACACACAACACACACATACACAGCAGTGGCAAGAGAAGGGGAAAAGGAAGAAGGGTGAGAGGAGGAAAAGGGAGAAAAAGAGGAGGAAGAGAAGGAGGGAGAAACAGAGGCAGGAGGGGGACAAAGAAGAAAAAGAAGAGGGAGGAAGAGAGGAACTTGGATGTACGACACATCCCCGCAGCAGGGTCCCACACCTGCTCCGGCCTGGAATTCTAAGTCTGGGAGCCTAACCTGGAAGTTGGCCAGCTATCCCCTGCCCTGCTGCCCAAGGGCTCACTCTGTTCTTCACGCACCGTTGAACCAAGGTTATTTGTGCGTGTGTCCTTGGCTCACCTCCAGTTGCCTACCCTCCGTGTGAGTCAGCTCCCTGAGCCACCCCTGCACGGCTCTGGCTTCTCTGGGAAGGACAGGGCACTCTAGGTGAGGGGCCGGCGGTCATGGCGACCAGGCGTCAGTGTGGGGCCAGAGCCTTTCTCATCACCCTCACATATCTCCTTCTCCTACCATCCACAAGGACTTTGTGGAACAGGCAGGGTCACACCAGAGAGGAACAACCTGGGAAGGTGAGAGATGGTGGGCTGCAGCCCTCACACCCAGCAGTGGGCCAGGCATTGCCCTATAAGGGTCCGCCTGGCTGTGACTGTTACTCTCCTTTGATGGGAAAATGCCCACAGAAGGTACTCATTGCCCTGCTGTACAGTAAAGGTAAACAACATCCCTGCAGGCTCTGCTGTCACATCTGCAGGCTGTACTCTGCTACCACTGTCCCCCACCGGCACCAACTCCTCTGGGGTCTGTTTAGCTGGGAGGAGGAGCCATGGGTCCCACTGAAGCCTGGGGTCATAGGCCCTGGCTCTGCAATGGCTACAGCCCCAGGAAGTCCATACATCTGAGAACAGGTTTGGGTGGCTGAAGGTGCCTGCCCAGGCCCACGGCCAGTGCCCCGGGAGAGCTGGCTCTGGAATGCAGGGCCACATGGACACTGAGGAATCAACGCTGTGTCCCTGGGTCTCAGCCCAGGCGGTCATGTGACCACCTCCCCCAGCCTTCCCCCAGCCCTTGCCTCTGTTTGCCTGGAGTCTGGCCCTGTTAGTCTTGGACCAGAGCTAGTGGCAGCTGATCCCTGACCTGGGGAGTTACCCACATGCCCACTCTGGAGGGGGCCTTCTGGAAAAAGGAAGTAAGGGGGCTTAGGAGTGGAAGAGGGATGCAGCTGTAAACTTTAGGTCAGACAGAAAGGAGGGTGCTGGAGGCCGAGGGGGAAGCTGCTGTGACCCTCTGCCTCAGCAGGGGTTAAGCTACCTGGCTGGGCAACTTGCCGGGCGTCAGGTTCCAGCCAGTCTTGCCTCTGCGGGGAGGCTCAAGGTCACCTGGGTGAGTCAGGGACTCTGGGGGGCGTGAAGAGAGGCAGGAATGGCCATGAGGCAGGAAGCCAGCACCTTTGGTCCTGTCAGCCCCTGGACTTTAGCTCCTGTCTGACCTTGGCCTTGGCCCCTCCATGGAGTGTAGGTGGGGTCAGCAGGTGTCTGCCAGCAGCAGAGCTACCTTCAGCATCAGGAGGCAGGGGCAGCTTCTCTGACAGCCTCCACTGTCTGCCTCTTCCTTTCTTTCTTTCCTTCTTGTGGAACTGAGGACTGAACTCAGGCCCTTGCACTTGCCAGGGAAGCACTTATTTTTTTTTTTTTTTTTTTTTTTTGTCTTTTTGAGACAGGGTCTCACTATGCAGTTCAGGCTGGCCTCGAGCTCACTTTGTAGCTCAGGCTGGTCTCGAACTCACAACAATCCTCCTGTCTCAGCCTCCCGAGTGCTGGGATTACAGGCATGCGCCACCACGCCCGGCTAAGGGAAGCACTTATTCCACTGAGCCATCTCCCCAGCTTCTACCACTGCCTTTCTCCTACTCCTGCAGGGTCCAGACCAAGCCCTCCTCTCTAGGAGCTGCTGAGCCAGAGCTTGCATCCTCCTAATCTCACCAGCTCCCATCCCACGTGTGCTGGGGGGGCTCTTGCAGGGCTGCCTCTTTCCACCCAAGGTGAGGGGTTGGCACAGGACTCCTCTTCCCTCAGGATGACAGGTTGCTGGTGTCCAGAGCAGTGTGTGGGCCGGCCATGGGCCCAGCCAGCTGCTTCCGCCTGAAGCTATGGTGCTTCCCCTTTTCCCTTTGGCCTTCCCTTCATCCTCTCCTTCAAGAGTCATAAAGGCAGGGCTGGGGAGATGGCTCAGAGGAATAAGCACTTCCCTGGCAAGCATAAGGGCCTGAGTTCAAGCCTGGATTCTGCCAAAAAAAAAAAAGTCATAAAGGGTTGATTCCTGCATGAAAACTTATATTCATCCAGTTCAATCAGCATCTGTTGATTAATGTTTGGGTTCAAATCCTGATTCTTTTTTTTTTTATATTTTAGGGAAGGGTCTATAGGGTGTTCAGGGTCTCACTACTAGATAGGACTCATAGTGATACCAAGAGGTGGGATTACAGGCATGTGCCACTGTGCCCCGACTCTGGCCAGCTCAGCCTGCCCTGGGAGCAGGGCTGGCATAGCATATGGTGCCAGGGATCGAACCACAGTCCCTGCACTTCCCCAAGCAAGCACTTTGGTCTGCTGTTAACTTTATTTTTTTGTTGTTGTTTGTTTGTTTTGTTTTGTTTTTTTACTATTAACTTATTTTTTTTTTTTTGTCTTTTTGAGACAGGGTCTCACTATGCAGTTCAGGCTGGCCTTAAGCTCACTTTGTAGCTCAGGCTGGTCTTGAACTCACAACAATCCTCCTGCCTCAGCCTCCCCAGTGCTGGGATTACAGGCCTGTGCCACTACTCCCGGCTACTACTATTAACTTTGGTTCTGTGTTTTATTTTGTTTTTGCACAGGATCTCATAGTTCAGGCTGGTCTTGAACTCACTATGTGGCTAGCCTGGACTGGCCTGGAACTCAAAGGGATCCTCCTGACTCGGCCTCCCACGGGCTGGTATTACAGGCGTATGTCATCGCACCTGGCTTCTGCTGTCAACTCTGGACAAGCTCTTTGATGCATTTCCCCAGGAAAATGGGCCTCCCTGCTCACAGGGCTGTTGATAGAGTAAGACAGCACATGGTGATCATGGCACAGTGCAACAAATGATTCTCACTCTCCTCCCTCTTGCCTAGATGACCCATTCCCCGCCACCACAGTCAGTTCCCTCTTGGAAAGACATTAGTAGCCCTGGAGATAAATCCTAGGACCACAGGTAGGTGCTGAGAAGATCTTGCTCAGGAGCTGGAGCTGAGGAGAGATGAGTGAAGAGAGGAGGCCCTCAAGAGTGAAGGCAGTGGGCTGGGGAGATGGCTCGGCCTGAGTTCAATACCCGGTTCTGCCAAAAAAAAAAAAAAAAAAAAAAAAAAAAGACTGAAGGCAGCGAAGCAAGGCTCTGTAGGAAAGGCAGACAGTTGGCTTGGTTAGGCTGGGCTGTGGGGCCCAAGCAAGGCCTCTGAGCCCTCTGAGGGTCTTGGAGTTAGCCATGAAGGAGAACACGGGGGGGGGGGGGGGCATGGCCTGATGTCCCATTTCAAAAGACATCTTGCAGCAGTGTGGGAACTGGCCAGGGGCAGAGATGAGTAATGCCATCCTCTTGTTCCACCTAGGCCTTCAAGGAAAGTGAGGGGTTGAGAGGGCCGGGTTGGGTACTCACAGCGCAGCTCTGGTCTTCTGGGAGGGGAGCAGGAAGAGTGGACAACCCTCAGAGGTGCTGCACTGCTACCCATAGAGGCCTGCAGGCTGGGGTCTTGGTGAGTCAGGTGCAGGGCTGAGATGAACAAAAGCAAGGCCTGAAAGCTGCCCCTGGAGCCCACGGCCAGGGACAGCTCTGCAGAATGGAGGAAGCAGAGGCCAGGACGCAGGGTGTGAGGGGACGTAGGGTGAGGTGTGGGGTGGCAGAGTGGCCAGCTTGTCCTTGTGTCCTGCCTCAGATGGGCCAGGGAGAGCCTGACAGCCAGGGGCAGCAGGCAGGAAGAGCTTCTCTGAAGTGAGCTGAGAGAACACTGCAGGTTCCCAGGGAAAGAACAGGTCAGGAAAGAGAGGTGGTGTTAATTCACCATGGCATGACAGCATGGAGGGAAGGACGGGCCCACCAGGCAGGGTGGTAGAGGGCAGTGGAAAGTCCTAGACAGTATAAAGAATCATCTTAGTGGGGCTGGGGAGATGGCTCAGTGGAAGAAGCGCTTCCCTGGCAAGCACAAGGGCCTGAATTCAATCACTGGTTCCGCCAAACAACAACAAAAAAGAATCATCTAAGATTGAAAACCATCATTTATAGGGTCATCTGTGTGCCAGGTACCGTTCTAGGTCCTTTTCATGCACTAACCGACCTAGTCCACACAGCAATTCTGTGAAGTAGGTGCCAGTGTACACGGCATGATGGAAAAATTTCCCAAAAGACACATTGCTGCCACTAACTTCCCCTACAGTATGCCGCCTCCCGCTGAACGCGCTTATCCCGTCCTTCTGGCCCCTTTCTGAGGCAGCTGTGGAAGTCCTTTTGCATGAGGGTCTTTAGCGGCACTGCTGTGGCAACGCGGTGTCTGAAACCCACTCAAAATGCTTATCATCCGGGGGTCACTGCGACTTTGGGGAAGAGTTGGGAGTTGCCTGGCTCGGGCCTGGGGATTAGGGAGGATGAGGCCGCCCCTGGAAGGTTTACTGGGGCCTTCGTTCCCTTTGTGGGACAGGCGGCAGCAGCCTTCCCAGTATCTTTCATCACACCTCATAAAAGGCGCTCCCAGAATAAGACCCCCGGAGCTACTCCAGAAAGTGGTGAGCGTGCTGCCCTGCGTAGGTCGGCAGGTGGGGCACACGCTTTGATGGACATTGATGGTGAGGTGTCTTTTCTTTTTAAACATATTTTAGTAGAGTCTACAATGTCTCGCTACACAGACTGGACTCGCCGTGACCCTCCTGTTTTCAGCCTCCCAAGCACTGGGATTATAGGCATGCACTACCACGGGTCCAGTCTCAATCGCCTTCTCAGCTTGCCCCCGGGGTGGGACCGGCATTGCAGGCCGGGGATTGAATCCTGCTGCCTTCATCTGCCTAAGCAGGTGCTTTTTAATCAGCTGGGTTATATGGCTGGCTCTATCGTGATATATTTTAAAAATTTAAATGTTCACCCGTATAAATTTTTTTTATTTTTATTTATTTTTATTTTTTTCACCTGTATATTTTGATCATACTTTGTATTTTACATTTCGCTGAAGGAACTAAGGAAGAGCCGTCAATGGCTTGCCCTAGTTCACGCAGCTAACACGTATTGTGAGTGCTGTGCTACCGGTAGGTGCCTCCACGGACGCGCCGCGGCTGGCAGCTGGGATTCTGGAGCTGGGTCGGGTTTCCATCCTAGGTTTCCCAGTTGCTACTTTTTATTAATTAATTAATTAATTAATTAATTTATTTTGTGGTATGAGGGATCAAACTCAGGACCTTGCCCTTGCCAGGCAGGAGCTTATACTGTTGAGCTATACTTGCAAACCTCCCGGTTTTTTTTTTTTTCTTGGTGGAACCAGGGATTGAACTCAAGGCCCTTGCACTTACTAGGGAAGCACTTATTCTACTGAGCTATCTCCCCAGCCCCAAAAGTGAACTTTTTTTTTTTTTTTGGTATTTTAGGGAAGGGTCTACAGGGTGTTTAGGATCTCACTACTAGATCAGACTGTCCTGTTTACAGCCTCCCACGAGGTGGGATTACAGACATGTGCCACCATGCCCAGTCTCAATTGCTGTCTCAGCGTGCCTCGGGTGGGGCTGGCACAGCAGGCTGGGGGATTGAACCCCCAGCCCTTGCACCTGTTTACAGGTGCTTTAATTCACTGAGCTATTTAGCCGGCTCTTGTTTGCTTGGTTTTGGTCTTTTTGAGACAGTTCATTCTGACTTTGAGCTCACTGTGTAGCCCAGACTGGTCCCAAACTCAAAATGATTCTCCTTAGTTGAGGTTTATTTTTTGTTTTGAAGGACCAAATTTAGGGCTTCCAGATTGTTAATCAAGCATCTACCGTTGAACCAAATCCCTAGCTCCTCAAAATGATCCTCCTGCTTCAGCCTCCTAGTGCTGGGATTACAGGCGTGCGCTACTACACCTGGCCTACTCAGCCATTTGCTCTACCACTCTGTCCCTTGGTTTCCCATCAGGAAAATAAGCATCAGAACTATTCCACTTTCTTGGTGCTATTGCATGGATTAGAGTGATCATGAAGCACTCAGAGCAAGGCTTGGTGTGTGGAATGCGTGGGCAAGGATGTGCCCAGCCTAGTTGGGAACCGTATGCTGGCAGCAGAGAAAGGAGGATGGCGCAGGGGTGATGGAGGCAGTGCAGTGACTGCTTGGGCCTTCCCCCTTCATGGGCCCTCTTCTGGGTCAGCCAGGAGCCCGGGCAGTGGGTGGAAGAGCAGCCTGCAGCAGAGGGAATTAGCACTGTGGGGCCAGAGCGGTCTCCTTACCCTGACTCTTCTGCCTGTTACTCAGGGAGCCCCAGCAGGGCAGTGGTGTCCACTGTGCCAGATGGTGGTGAGGAGCAGGCCTCACCAAGGTGTGGGCAGGTGTGCCTGGCTCAGTGCCAAGTATCAGTTGACACATGGCAGCTCCTTCCACTCCCACTACTGATCCCCATGGGGTCCCAGCTGGGGAATGCTCGGTGCTAGGGTGACAAGACTAGTGTGAGTGTGGGTGCCACAGATAACGTTGGGACACTCAGTCGGGTGGCTCCCATGTGAAAGAGCCTTGCTGTCTTGAAAGGATCAGGGCCAGGTCAGGGAGGAGGACCTGGACCAGGCAGAGAAGGAGAGGAGGGTAGAAGCCCCCTGTCTGCTGGCTTTGTCTCCAGCCACACCAGCTGTCTCTGGGGCCACTGCCTCCTGCTGTCTAAGTTAGCATCCCCTGTACCCTGGTTCCATGTTCCTGTGACCTGGAAAGTGAGGAGGGCCATGGTCCTGGGCCCTTGGGCCTGTTGCACAGTGGAGGATCTGCTTCCCCCATTGTCATCTTAGAGCCCTGGCTACCAACCCCACTTGTGTCTGGGCTGTGTGATTTCCCCGGCAAGGGAAGAGTTTACTTTGGGGACACTGTAGGCTCTGAGCAAGTCTGTCTTCATGGGTGTGCACCTCTGTGATCATGCTGGGGTCCTCAGAAGTGATGGCCGGATGTTCTTTCTTTTTTTGTGTGGTACCAGGGATCGAACTCAGGACCTTGTGCTTGCCAGGCAAGTCTTTATTCCACCAAGCTACCTCCCTGGCCCACAATGGCCAGATGTTCTGCTGCCATGTCTCACAGTTCATCCTGCCTTTTTGTTTTGCCTTGGCCCCCAAACTCTGTCACTGGCTCTGGGGCCTGGAGTGCCTTCTTGCCTATGTCCCATAATGGACAGGGGCTCCATACTTGGGCCTGTGCAGGTAGGGGAGAGTAGCCCATGGCTGGGCCAGAGAGCCTACAAAAGTGAAGGTTGGTGGCTTTGTCCCTGCTGAGGCTGGAGCGAGGGGCAGGGGGGAGTGGATTTTTTTTTTTTTTTTTTTTTTTTTTTTTTTTTTTGTGGAGCCTGGGATTGAACTCAGGCCCTTGTGCTTTGAGGGAAGCGCTGATTCTACTGAGCCATCTCCCCGGCCCCTGCGAGTGGATTTTTCTTAAAATTTATTTATTTTTGTCTTTGGAGACAGGGTCTTACTGTGCAGTTCAGTTTGGGCTTGAGCTCATTTTTTAGCTCAGGCTGGTCTTTTTTTATTTTAGGGAAAGGTTTATAGGGTGTTCAGGGTCTCTTAGTAATCTGCCTGTTTACAGGCTCCCAAGTGCTGGGATAACAGGTGCACGCCACCATGCCCAGTCTCAATTGCTGTCTCAGCTTGCCCCAGGGGTGGGTCTGGCATGGCAGGCCTGGGGGTCGAACCCCCAACCCCTGTGTCTGCTTGCAAGCACTTTAATCTGCTGAACTATTTGGTCAGCCCTTCCAGGCTGGTCTTGAATTTGCTTCAATCCTCCTGTTCAGCCTCCCAAGTCCTGGGACTACAGCATGGGTAGGTATGCCATCAAGCCTGGCTGTGACAGTGGATCTGAGTAAAGCAAGCTGGGAAGTCAGACAGCTGTGCATCCCGAGCTGCTGCTAGCAGGTCTGTCTCATTAGCAGGTTCTCTGCCTGCTTTGTAGCCTGGGCCTGGAGGGGGGTACTGAGTACTGAGTACCGTGAAAAAGTACCAGGGCAGAGTGGCTGCTTAGCACATTGACTGTGGTGTGCCTGGCTGTGGGCAGGAGGGCAGTGGGCTGGTGACGAGCATGTTCTGGTGTGGATCCTGTGGGAGAGGGCATGGAGTCCCTGCCCTGCTCTGCCCTCCCAGGGAAGCAGGGGGTCCAGCACCATTACAGAACCAAGTTCCGAGAAGGAAGCTGCCACTTCCCTCTTTAGAGTGACTACCACCCTTGTTCACTGTGCCCTTTCCACAGTGACCAAACTGGGGTGGGGATTCTGGGCCAGGCCTCTTGTCCTCACAGTAATTCCCAGGAGATCCCCTGCTGTGGGACAAGGCCAGCCCTCCCTGCAGAAGTCCCTGGAGCTGTGTGGACTGAAGCCAACTGGCCAGCTCCCTCCTCCTCAACACCCTGGTACACACCCCTTGCTGAGCCTTGATTTGCATAGAGTGAGTGGGGTGAACTCTTTCAATGCCCCACTCCACCCATACAGGGACTCAAACCAGAAAATTCCCTGCACCTTAAGCTAAATGTGAGGGAGTCCAATAAAGTTCTGATTTTCCCAGGGCAACTACTTCCTTGCTGTTTGGGAAGTGCCAAGTATTAGTTCTTAAAAAAGCAAAACCAAACCAAAACAATTGGTTGGTGCCCTTTTCCTGCCAGTGCCCTCAAGCCATGTGTAATCTTTCTGTTGGGTTGCCTGCCCTCACCTGCCCCTTCCCTGGTGCCAGAGAAGGACAGAGGCCTGGCCTGAACTACCAGGGCATTGGCCACTCTGCCTTGAGACTTCCCAGGGGAAAGGAAAGCCCTAGGTCAATCAGTCTCTGAGGGGAAGGGACAGAAGAAAAGCCCAGAAGGGTCTACCGTGCCAGCCCTGTCCAGGCAGAGCTCTCTCCCCTGCTGGATCTGCCAGGCCAGCCTGGGCCCCCCCTCCAGTCCTCCAGCTGGCCAAGGACAGCTGGGCTGCTTAGGTACCCAGGCCAGCTGCCCTTCACCCACACCTGTCCCTCAGGTCCCCTTGCCTGGCCCTCACTAGTCAGGCCACTCACCCTCCACCGTGGGAAAGGAGCCAGGCCAGGAGGAGCTTCCCTTACAAACTGGCTTTTCCAGATCCTGCTTATAAACCCTGGCTAAAAATAAAGCCATGTGCCTGGGGAGGTGGAAGGTGGAGAGGGGACAAGCAGGAAGTGGGGGGAGGGTGTCCTGGCTTTGTAGCATCCTTGTGGAATGCTTAAGAGAAAGAGGTGGGGTGGAGGAGTGAGGGGAACAAACAGGGAACGGAGGGCGCCATCAGGAGCACTTCCCTTGCAGACAGAAGCCAGGTCGGGACCTGGTCCATGGAGTCCTGTTCCCTGACTCTGACTCCTCCCTGGTGTCCCCAGACCTGCCAGTGGCTGCCCCCACAGAAACCTGTCCAGCACCCCTCCAAAGGAGTGAACATGTATGAAGGACCCAGCACGGTGTGTACTAGGTATCTCTTTCCTTTTTTCATTCCTGTTTTTGGCTATACAGGGGTTTGGACCTGGGGCCCCACACCCATAGTCTTTTTTTTTTTTTTCCCCTTGGGCTTGTCAGGGAAGCGCTCATTCTACTGAGCCATCTCCCTGGCCCCTCCTCAATCCTCTTTATTTTGTCTTGAGACAATGTTTCTCATTAAAGTGACTGGCCTAAAATTGGTCATCCTTCAGCCTTACCCTTTCAGGAAGCTGGGGTTGCAGGAGTGCACCACCAAACCCAGCTCATCTGCACCTCATGATCACAGACAAAAGCCAGGGCTGGGTCTAGGGGCCCACACCTGGAACCCCAGCACTCTGGGAGGCTGCTGCAAGAAGATAATAAATCGGAGCCCAGCATGAGCAACTGTTAGTGACTTAGTGAGAGCCTGTCTCAAAATAAAAGATTAAAAGAGGTCTGGGAGGTAGCTCAGAGTGGAGGCTGTGGGCTTAGCCCTCAGTATTCGCCCCCCCCCAAGTAAATAAACAAACCAAAGCACCCCATCTCAGAGAAGAGGAGGGAAGGAAGTGGTGGTGCTGCGCGCTCTCCCTGTGCTGGCTGCATCCTCAGCAAGACTCTAAGCCTGAGCACAGCGCCAGCCAGGGGTGCACTTCAAGCTCTGCCCTCCGGCAGGCCAGCCTGGAGCCCAAGAGCTGGGGCCAGTGGGGTCTCCTTGCAGCACAGCTGGGTTGGGGGGACCACTGTCTTCCAGCCCAGTCCCGCTCTCCAGAGTGCCCAGTATCTGGCAGACCGGTGGTGAGTGTGAGCGTGGGCCTGGGGGTGCTGTTCACCTTCACAGCCACCAGCATTCTGCCCTTTCACAAGGACGGCACTGAGGCACAGGCCAGTTTAGGGACTCTGGCCCTCAGCCAGGAGGAAGGGGCTCTGGAATGTCTTCTCCTCCCCTCCCTTCCCCTCCTCCCCTCCTTCCCCTCCCATCCCCCTCATGCACTGAGAAAATACCCCCAGCCCTGGAGTGGGAACTTGAAGTGCTTTCTCCCAAGGGCCCATAACCTCCCAGTGGTCTGGACCTCAGAGTCACATTGTGAAGTCCCAATTGGACCTTCTGCCTCTCTTGTCCAGTCTTCTCTGTCACTGTCCCCTTGGCCTGTAGTCTTGGGCAGTGGAGTGTGGCCAGCTGTTGTAGAGTCGGTCGGTGGAGATGCCAAACTTAGCCAATAGCTGTTGACTGACAACTGCTCCAGGTAAAGGCTTTGGGAAGGAGGCAGGAAGGGAAGGAGGTGTGGGCGGGCCCCCCAGGAAAGGCTGTGCAGCACAGGGATGGGGTGTTTGGAGAGTCCATTGGGCTTCGGGATTCTAGTGACCTTGGGCAAGTCCCACTGAGTCTGAAGGTCCCCTTCAGTCATGAGGGGAGGGGGTAGTGTCTCCTTCAAAGATCCGAAAAGGGGTGGAATGTGACAGCGGTGCACTCTAAAAGATGGAGCTGCTGCTCCAGCTGGCAGCTGTGTGGCTGAGTTGCTCCAGACCGTTATCTTTCATAGGAAAGAGGCCTGTGGAGATTAGTGATGGGAGTCAGGGAGCTGCAGGAAGGGAATCTGGCCAAGCCCTGAGACTCCCAGACGTAGCAGAAGCACTGCAGGTGACTCACAGGGTGCTTCACCAAACTCCTCCCCTGAGTTAGAGGAGGGGTCCCAAGGCCAGGGAGCCCCAGGGGCTCACACTGAGTCTGGTCTGAACACCACTCAGACTGCAGGGCCCAGAGTACCAGAAGGGCAGGAGCAGTGACTTTCTCTTCCCAGTGTCCCCAAAGGAGGAGGGGATTCCCCGACCTTTCTGGTAAGCTGACCAGCAGTCCCAAAGCATGGGTTGCTTGGGGGAGCTTAGTGCCTGGGCAGGACCTAAGGAAGTTCCACCTGAAGGAGCCAGATGTTCCAGCCACATGAACAGGCACCCCATAGGCTGTCAGTCTCCCCAGCTTCCATGACAGTGACCTGGGAGGTTGTGGCAGGCTGTTGGAGCCCGGAGCTGGCCCTGGCACCCCTCCTGCAGCCAGCAGACACTGGGGTGATGGGGAGGAATCAGCAAGCACCAGTCATTGTTGGGCCATTTGATCAGCCCCCTCCTTGCCTATTCCGTGTTGGGAGCACGGCCATAAAGAAGCCACAGCCTTTGGTGAGCCTCTGGGGTGGCGGTGCAACTTGGTAATGGGGAGGGTTTGACAAGTGAATAGGAGTCCACTGAGTAAGACAGGCACATTTCAGGCTTCATTTATCCACTGGCTAAAGATAAGAAAGAGGCCCTGCACAGAATTCATGAGTAGGGAGAGGCACTGCAAGGTGACAGGAGAGCGTGACGCAGGAATGAGGCCATTCTGGGCCAGATAGTCAATCTCCCTGATGCAGTAATTTTGGCTTCTGCTCCCTCAATCGGGCCCCCAGCTCCTTCCGAGGCTTGGCTGGAGGAGTACCTGGGCAAGCCACATCACTCTGTCTGAGGAGCTAGGTGGAGGAGGGCCAGGGTCAGCACACAGACTGGATCCCGGGCCCTGGCAGGCTGAGCGCCGGCCTCACCATGACTGCAGCCTTGTGCAGCCCTGACCCCAGCATCGGGCACCCCTACCTTCCTCCTGGTGCCCGTCCCAGCAGAGGCCGTGATCTCTGGACCTCTGCCCAGGCTCTGAGGTCAGGACCCAGACTCCCTGGAGGCTACCTCTGTCATGGCCTCAGCCCCGACACCGTGCAAGCAGCAGCCTAGATGACTCTGCAGAGCCTTGGGAACTCTCAGGCTGGGGCCAGCCCTGCTGTGTGCCCCTGGCTGTCCCCTACCTTCCTAGGCCTGAGGGACATGCGGCAAGGCAGGCGCAGGAGGGGCACACTAGGTCACCTGCACTCCAGGCAGTGCAGAGTCTGGGGTGGATTTGGTCTCAGCTGAATTGCTCTGACAAGGGGCGGGGGAGATGGCTCAGTGGAATAAGTGCACAAGGGTCTGAGCTCAATCCCCAGTTCTGCAAAAAAATAAAAATAAAAAAAAGAATTACTCTGACAAAGCTCTAAAGGCACCAAAAGCGTGTCAAATTGTGACTTGCGGCCCCTTTCCCTTCCAACTCCCCAGGTGAGGAGGCTGGGGCTCAGCCTCGTGTTCTACTAAAGGGCCGCTGAAGGCACTTGAGAGTGATTTGTCCATTGGTTTTATCTATCAGTCCCCATACAGCACCTATACCTGCCAGGCCCTATTCTAGGTGGGGGTTCAGAAGAAGGCGAGACTGGCCTGCCCTCCCGGCGCTCTCTTCTGGCAGACAGACCCGCAACACAGGCCTTCCTGGTAATGTCAGCGGAGGCACAGGGCCAGGAGAGTGACCAGTGGGATGGGAGTGTGGCAGCCTTACCAAAGTGGACCCAGAATGGCCTGCGGTGAGGTGGCGTCAGCAGGGTGGCCTGATGTGTAGGTGACTTAAGAGCTGTCCTGCCAGGACAAGGGCCCCAAGGCCATGCCAGTGCCAGAGTTTCTGGTGGATAGCAGGAAGCCCAAGGTGACGGGATGAAGAGGGAAAGAGCCCAGACGACTATTGTACACGAAAGGGCTGGGCCCTGACACCAGCCGCCTGCTTCTCTGCCCCTCCAGCCCTGCTGGGGGAACAGTGCCACGCCTCTCCAGCCAGCCTGACCAGCCTGTCCTGACTGCCCTCCGCCGCACGGGCCCCTTTCCTCGTCCGCCTGAGCTGCTGCCTGCAGCCATAGAGCGACCCTCTGGAAGCAGGATGTCTGCACGGCTGTGGGCCTTCAGTCCTGGACGTGGGCTGCATGCTGAGTATGTTTCCATCCCTTCTGCCAGAAGATCTAGTATGACGCTGGGGCGCAGTGCAGGAGCGGAGTCTGGGGCATGTGTGTTGACTGCAGTGCAGAGCCTGCAGCGGGAGGTGGGTGCTGAGGCCCATCTCGAGAGCAAGGCAGGACAGAGCTCTAAATGCAGTTCCCAGTACCAACCCTGCGGCTTTGTTTTTATAGAAAAGCAACTACCAGATTCAGGACTGGGTCAGGCATTGTTCTAAGCCATAGTACTGTGCTGATTCCTTGCAAATGTCTGTGGAGTATCAGTTGCTATTCATATCCTCATTTTACAGGTCAAGATTGTGAAGCACAGAGAAGTTGAGTGATTCAGCCAGGGTTACACAGCTAGCAAATGACACAGCCAGGATGTAAATCCAATGTCTGTCCTTCTCTTTTTTTTTTTTTTTTTTTTTTTTTTTTTTTTTTTT
>PVKA01044805.1:0-15946 GCA_004027165.1 Ctenomys sociabilis | reverse complement strand
TTTTTTTTTTGCAGAACTGGGGATTGAACTCAGGCCCTTGTGTTTGGCAGGGAAGCGCTTATTCCACTGAGCCATCTCCCCAGCCTGGTATTGTTTTCCTAATTTCTCTTTCAGTGAGTTCATTATTTGGTGTACAAGAAAGCTATTGATTTTGTTTGCTTTGTTTTTGGCAGAACTGGGGATTGATAAAGCTACTGATTTTGTGTATTAGTTTTATATCATGCCACATTGCTGAATTTGGTTATTAATTCTAGCAGTCTATTGGTGGACTTTCGTTTTGTCCTGAACAAAGGATAACATCATCTGTAAATAATGATAATTTGACTTCTTTCTTTCTTATATGTAACCATTTTATTTCTGTCTCTTATCAGATTACTCTGAAGAATGTTTTAAGTACTGTTTTGAATAGGAGTAGTAATAATGGACACCTTTGTTTTGTTCCTGATTTTAGAGAGAAAGCTTTCAATTTTTTTTCCATATAATATGATTTTAGCCATTTGGTTTGTTATAAAAAGGGTTTATCAGATTGAGATAAAGTCCTCTGATACTTATTTTCTTTAGAGGTTTTTTTTTTTTTTTAAATCATGAATGGATGTCAAAAGCTTTTTCTGCATTTATTGAGATGATCATATGATTTTTGGCCTTGATTCTATTTATGTTGTATATTATATTATTTTAAAAATCTTATTTATTCATTTATTTGTACAGGGTCTCTCTATGCAGCTCAGACTCATTATGATCCTCTTGTCTCAACCTCCCAAGCACTGGGATTACAGGTATGTGCCACTATGCCTAGTTTCCGTGGCTGGCACAGTGCCACACCTGCACAGCATGTGGTACCAGGGATGGAATCCAGATCCTTGCACTTACCAGGCAGGCACTTAGACCACTGAGCTATCTCTCTAGCCTATAGCCATGTATTACATTTATCACTCTTTTTTTTTACTCCTAGGAATTTTTTGATGTATGGCCAGTTCTGATGGGTGAGACTCCACCCTATTCTGGTCTATGAACTCCAGACAGAAGGATAAACCTCACTCTGACCTTTTCAGCATAGATAAGTGTTCATTGAAATTCAAATGCAAGATACAGTAGACTCCACTGAAGGATCTACTACATTTATTGATTGCATATGTTGAACCATTCTTGCATCCCTAGGTCATGGTGTGCTTTTTTTCTTTCTTTTCTTTTTTTTTTTTTTTTGTCATTTTTGAGACAGGGTCTTCCTATGCAGTTTAGCCTTGCCTTGAGCTCTCTTTGTAGCCCAGACTGGTCTCAAAGTCACAATGATTCTTCTGCCTCTGCCTCCTGAGTGCTGGAATTACAGGCATGCACTGCTATGCCCAGCTAGAGAGGTTTTTTTTTTTTTTTTTATGGGAATGGAAGTTATGACCTTGTGCTGCTGAGCTACATCCTGGCCCAAAGTATTTTTGTTGCCAAAGTCGACCTTAAGCACAACTGAATTAAGGGTTACTCTGACATAATCATGAATGGTACCACCATGAATGGTTTCTACTAACAGAAATCATAGTAGAAAACTTTGCAAGTAGAGGGAAAGAATTCAACATACAGGTAAGTGAGGCTTACAGAACACCAAATAAATACAATAACCAAAGAAGCTGTCCATGACAGAGCATAGTCAAGATCCTAGACATGCTGGAAAGGGAATCCTAAGAGCTGTTAGAGAAACTTGAAAGCTGGTCTATTTTTATTACCTTTTGTATATAGACATAGACACTTGCTTCAGAGATCACATGAAAAGGGGAGAGGAAGAAAGGAAAGACATGAGGCTAGATAGAGTAAGAAAGGTGAAGAGAATACAATAGGGAAAACAGAAGAAAAAGACAGAGAACAGAGTAAAGGAAAAATCTTACATTTTTTTTTTCTTTTTTTTGCAGAACCAGGGATTGAACTCAGGCCCTTGAGCTTGCCAGGGAAGTGCTTATTCCACTGAGCCATCTCCCTGGCCCTTTGAAAAGATTTTAACATCATTTTTATTTATTTATTTGTATTTTAGGGAAGGTTCTATAGTGTTCAGGGTCACATTACTAGATCAGACTTTTAGCAATCTGCCTGTTTACAGTCTCCCAAGAGCTGGTGCACACCATCACGCCCTGTTTCAATTGCTGTCTCAGCCTCCCCAGGGGTGAGGCTGGCATAGCAGGTGGGGATCAAACCCCTGGTCCCTGCACCTGCACCTGCTTGCAGGTGCTTTAATCCGCTGAGCTATTTGGCTGGCCATTTAACTTTACAATTGAAAAAGAAGATAAAACTAGTACTGATTCAGAAACAAGAATTGCAACGAAGAAGAAGAAAAGGAGTCCAAGAGAAGCCAGAAAGGTCGCAAGAGCAGTCACTAAACTACCCCTACACGCAGGCACTGCTGCGTCAGAGTGTCCACTCAGTTTTCTGCCTGCTGGAGTCCTGAGTGAGTTTTCAGGCCAGGCAGCCAAGCCAGCACAGCCCAGAGACCACTCAGCAGCCTGCTCGAGTGTGGCAAGGGCTGCCAGTTTTTTTGTGCCTCCTCCTGGCAGCAACCTGTTTGGGGCGTGGTTAACTGCTGACCTTTGTCTCTGTCCCGAGGTCAACTTGGGAAGAGGAGGATGTGAAATATGGTTGCTGCACCCTACACTTTTCACGTCTGCAGATGACCAACTACTTCTGCTTCTCCTGCTTTCGAATCCCATGCTCATCTCACAGTTGTCCCTCCAGAGGCCTTCTGCCTAATGTATGGCTGGAAGATCTCTGCCCTATTAATTTATTTAATTTAATTAATTTATTTTTTTGGTGGAACCAGGGATTGAACTCAGGCTCACTGAGCCATGAAATAAGTGCTTCCCTGGCAAATGTAAGGGCTTGAGTTCAATCCCGGTTCTGCAAAAACAAAAACAAAATGAAACAAAACAAAACAAAAAAAGAAGCAAGATCTCTGCCCTAGCCCTGTGTTCTCTCTGCTCCTTCGTGCTTAGATCCCAAAGCTCATGAAATCTGCTTTCCAATGTGTGGAACTTAGCACAGTCCCCGTACTCTGTACAAAGTCTCTCTTCCTGCGTGGGATGGTGGGTGCTTGTTAGGATTTTCTGGTCAGATCTTTCCTGTGTTTGGGGAAGTAACAGGATAGCACCCACTGTAGACCAACTCTGTTCAATGTCCTCCTCCAGGTTTTCAGGGATGTGAACCATCCCTGGCCATAGGCTCAGGACCACCCACAGTTCACAGCCTCTATCTGCCGGGCCGGCAGGGGTGTCCCTTGTCTATGCTGAGTGGTAGGTAGAATGCTGCTGGGACACAGTATTCCTGATGTTTGGGAGGCCGACAGGGGGTGGGAAAGCCCATTTCTATATTGCTGTCTCTGTTTCTCTTGTTGCCCATCATAGCTTTCTTGGGGCCCAAACCACCATATATTCCATGCTGGGATTCCTGTTCCAGGTGGGAAGGATGGCATGGTATGTAGGCATGGTATGTAGGCAGTCTATGCTCAGAGTCTGGCTTCTGCAGTTCTGACTGCTTCCCTCAGACTGTTAGAAATATTCCCCAAATGGTCTCTTCAGGTAAAGGGTGAAGAAAGAAGGGTGGCCCTGTGGTGGCACTGTTCTCCCTTTTCAACAACTCCAATACTTTGGCTTGATCTAGAGGATTTATCTTTCAGACTGATGTGCATTATCTGGGTATGATTACCACACATTTCAGAATATCTATGTTTTGATGACTCTTCAGGTATTTCTAACACATTTCCTTCTCTAATAAGCTAGGCTGGAATCTCCCAATTTCATTTTTATGTTGGCCTTTAATGACCAATGAGAGATTTTTTGATTTATTTTGCTTTTTTTTTTTTGGTGGGGGGGTGGGGAGAATGGAGGGTCTCATTTTGCTGCCCAGGCCACCCTTGAATTTGCAGTCCTCCTGTGTCATTCTCTCTAGTAGCTAGATGACAAGCATATCTCTGACTCTGCTTAACTACCAGTAGTTCTGAGTATTTACGGATCGGGCATTTTGCAGACTGTTCTTCAGTTGGGATTTTCTGATAGTTTTCTCATGAGTGGAATGGGGCTATGGGTTTTTGAGAGGAAGATCTCAGAGAAAGGTAATGGGGTGCCTTAGTAAATATCACAGGCTAGGTGATGTAAGCAATGAAACTGCACTTTATTAGTTTCTCAAAATCCAAGGGCTAGAAGTCCAAGATCAAGGTGTGACGAGATTGGTGACTTCTGAGATTTTTCCCCTTGGCTTCTAGATGCTGTTTTCTCCGTCTTCACATGGTTGTCCCCTTCTCGTAAGAACATCATCGTCCATGTTGGAGTAAGGCCCACCTAATAACATAGTTAATGTCATTAACTATGATATTTGCTTATGCAGAAGACCACGATTTAATTACTGTACTTCTTTAAAGAGTCTTCCAGGTGTGGTGGTGCACCCTGTAATCCCAGAACTCAGAAGGCTAAGGTAGAAGGGTCACAATGAGTTTGAGGCCAGCCTGAGCTATAAAGTGAGTTCAAGGTTAGCCTGAGCTGTATAGTGAAACCTTGACTCAAAAAGACACACACACACACACAAAAAGGAAAAATCTGTCACCAAACACAGTCACAGTCTGAGGTGCTGAGGTGTAACTTTAACAAGAATTTTGGGAACTGGAGGACACATTTCAGTTCATTAGTGCCACTCTCTTATCAGTGCTACATTGTTGTCATCAGCTCCCACTGGTTGCAGTCCACGTGAGATGGAAATCAAGCAAGGACTACTTTAAGGTGCTGCTGGGTATGAGGCTGGTATCTCTTGTGGCCAGTTGGCTAAGGATTCTTTTGCTCAATTTGTATAAAAATCAGCCATAGTCAAAGGACAGCTCTTTTGGTGCAAATAGCTCTGAGCTGAGCCACAAATGTAAGTTCTTAGGGTTGGTCACCCTCTTCACTACTTTTAGCACTAGCAGCACCAGCAGCCTCTTGGGTATTAGCTCATAGTGCACCTGCTCAGCCTGCTCTATTTGAGACAGAAATTGGGCAGAGAGAAAAAAATGTAAAGGAGGCTTGACTGAAACTGAAGGCATAGCTCAGCAGCATAGGCCCCTGCATGACAAGCATAAGGTTCTGGGTTTGATCCATGGTAAAAAAAAAAAAGAGAGAGAGAAAGAAAGAAAGAGAGAGAGACAGACTCAGTTAAGACTTACATCACACATACTTCTTCTTTTTTTTTTTGTGCCAGGAATCAAACTCAGGACCTTTGGCTTACCAGGCAGGTGCTATGCCACCAAGTTGTCACCTTGGTCCCTTGTAGCACACAAGTGACTGGCTAAGGGTACTGGGAGTCTGCTTATGCTGAAGATCAAGGCAGGCTTGCAGGTACCCAGTACCAGACCTTCTGTGAGGCCATGCAGAGGTCCCTGCTGGCTCTGACCGAGGAGGGCTGTAGGGACGTGGGGCCACCTAGGATAGGACCTGACCAGAGGGAGACATCTTCAGCCAGAGTAAGCCTCCTGGGTGGGCTGTGGAGCGTCTTCTATAGCTGTGGCTAGATGAGAGGTGTTGGGGCAGCTACAGAAGAAAAAAATTAGAAATACCTCGTGGGGAGTATTGAGCCCCTGTCTCACTGTGAAAATGACATGGCTATTTTACCACTGATGCTGACCTTGATCACCTGGCTGAGTATATTAGGGTTTGTCATTGTGAAATTATTTCCCCTGGGAAGTGAACAGGGGTTGAAGGGAGGCTAGGGGAATGGGAAAAAAGCTACATCATATACAGGTACAAATTCTCTATGATGAATGGGATCATGATGTGTATCTAAAATGTACCAATAAAATCAGATTTTAAAAAATACCGCCCCCCCAAATTATTCCCTTTGCTCTGCTGTAACATACTGTACTCTTTGGACAAAAATCACTATATGTAGCCCATATATATGGGGCTGAGAATTATATTCCACAAAACTAGAAAAGACCTAAAGTAAATTTTCATGACCTTTATTTGGCAAAGGATTCTTAAATATGACATTAAAAGCATACAAAAACATAAATTAGATTCACCAAAATACACAATCTTCTGTTATAAAGAATATTATTAAGAAAGTAAAAAGACTTGCCAGGCGTAATGATGATTGATATCAGCCTGGGCAACAAGTAAGACTTTATCAAAGAAAAAGAAAAACTACTAAGTGAGAGATATGCAAATTATATGTCTGATAAGGGTCTAGAATCCAGAATATATTTCTTTTTCTTTTTTGGTGGAACTGGGCCCGTGCTCTTGCCAAGGAAGCGCTTATTCCACTGAGCCATCTCCCCGGGCCCCATAATCCAGAATATATAAAGAATTCAACTCAACAGGAAAAAGACAAAAACATCCAATTAAAAGCAAAGGATCAAGCCAGGCGTGGTGGTACATGCCTGTAATCCCAGCACATGGGAGGCTGAGGCAGGAGGATTGGTGTGAGTTTGAGACAGCCTGGGCTACAAAGAGAGCTTAAATACAGCCTGAACTGCATAGTGAGACCCTATCTCAAAAAAAGACAAAAAAGGACACCCCAAAGTTAGGACTTTTCTTTGCACACCTGAGACCACCTGCAGTGGCTCTGCAGCTGCTATCATGCCACAGAATGAATATATTGAATTACACCATAAAGGCTATGGGTGCCACTTGGATTACCATGAGAAAAAGAGGAAGAAGCAAAGTTGAGAGGCTCATGGATGTTCAAAAAAAGGTTGGCCTGAAGGCTAAGCTCTACCACAAACAACACCATGTAGAGAAAATACAAATGAAGAAGACTACAAAGAAGATGCTTGAAAAGAGAAACTCCAAGCAAAAGAATGATGAAAAGACTCCACAAGGAGCAGTACCTGCCTACATGCTGGACAGAGAGGGACAGTCTCATGCAGAAGTACTTTCCAACATGATTAAACAGAAAGGAAAAGAAAAGGCAGGAAAATGGGAAGTTCCTCTGCCCAAAGTTCGTGCCCAAGGAGAAATGAAAGTATTAGAAGTTATTTGAACTGGAAAGAGAAAAAAGAAGGCATAGAAGAGGATGGTTACTAAAGTCTGCTCTGTTGGAGATGGCTTTACAAGAAAACCACATAAAGATGAAAGATTCATTAAGCCAATGGGCTTACATTTTAGGAAGGCCCACATAACACAACCTGAACTGAAAGCCACCTTTTGCCTCCTAATGCTTGGTGTGAAAAAGAATCCTTCATTGCCACTGAATACACTTTTGGGTGTTATCACCAAAGGAAGAGTGATTGAGGTGAACTTGAGTGAGTTGGGCCTTGTGACACAGGAAGCACGGTTATTAGGGGTAAACATGCCCAGGTGACCAACAGTCCTGAAAATGATGAATGCATCAGTGCAGTCTTACTAGTCTGACAGATGGTTCATGCAGTAACTTCTTACACTTACTGAAGACTACAGACCAATCAGGAAAACCATAGTGTGAATATGGCTGAACAGCTTTCATGACTATACATTCATTAAGAACATTATTTATTAAATTGTAAAAACATTAAAATGGCCCAGTTTTACAAATTGGTCTTTTATTAGAGATCTGCTAAGGGCTTATATGTTAGTGAGATTGAACCATTTGAAAAAGCAAACATAAGTCTTTGCATTAAAGAGTGGGTACTCAACAACACAGGTCCCTCATTCCTAAAAAGCCACCAGTATTTAAAGTCAGTGCAAACTTAATTTAGGGGTCTAGGGCTAGGAAATCTGCTGAAGCTATTCTACCTCATCATTTTTTATTAGTCGTAAAAACAAAAAGTAACGTTTAAGTTTATTCTCAATATAGTCTATTTATAATACTTTAAGAATGGCATTAGAAGTTTATTTAGATAATTCCAACTTGGTTGCACTGATGCCCTAAAAAGAAACTTTATTTGCAGTTAAATAATATAAGAAGGTTATGTTAGGTGTGCATCTCAATTTTGTGATTTGAATTAAATGGTCATGGCTTAAAAAAAAAAAAATAAAAAATAAAGCAAAAGATCTAAATAGGTATTTGTCCAGAAAACATACCCAAATGGCCAGCAAGTGCATGAAAAGATGCTTCACATCACTCATCACCAAGTAAGTGCTGTTACAGTGACTATTATGGAAAAATGGAAAGTGACAACATGCTGGTCAGGACCACTCATTCATTGCTATTGGGAATGTAAAATGTTGCAGTGCTCAAAAAGTTAAACACAGGGCCGGGAAGATGGCTCAGTGGGATAAGCACTTCCCTGGCAAGCACAAGGGCCGGAGTTCAATCCCCGGTTCTGCCCAGAAAAAAAGAAAAAAGAGAAAAAAAAAAGCTGGGTGTGGTGGTGCATGCCTGTAATCCCAGTACTTGGGAGGCTGAGGCAGGAGGATTATTGTGAGTTCGAGACCAGCCTGAGCTACAAAGTGAGCTTAAGGCCGGCCTGAACTGCATAGAGAGACCCTGTCTCAAAAAGACAAAAAAAAAAAAAAAAGTTAAACACATATTGCTAATACTATATGAAGTTTTGCTCCTAGGTATATGTCCAATATCATTAAAAAAAATGAACAAACAAAACAACACAAGTTCACTGTAGTTCTAAAACAAATATCTGAGTGGTGGAAACAGCCCAAATATCTATCAGTGGATGAATGTATGAACAAATTGTAATACATACATGGGGTCTAGGGAGAGAGAAGAGACTGTTTAATAGCTGTGGGGTCTCCTTTGGAAGGAGAGCCTATTCTAGATATTTGGTACATATTTCCATTATATAACACACAATATCTGGTGTCTGGATATTTTTTAAAAGAACTTTATTTTTTAATTTTAACTTATTTTTTAAATTTAGGAGACCAAGATGAGAGGTATTCAACCATGGGTTTTGTATTACATACACATTGCTGTCCTTGATGTAGCTGCTCAGATTGCAGATATCAATATCTATATCTATATATCAGAATATTATTCAGCCATTAACAAAGGAAGCAGTGAACGAAGCATGGTAGTGTATGGCTGTAATCCTATATGCTCAGGAGGCTGAGGCAGGAAGATCCCAAGTTTAAAGCCAGTCAGGGCAACTTCATAAGATCCTGTCTCAAAAGAAAAAAAAGGGCCTTGGAGATAGCTCAGTAGAATAAGTGCCTGACTGGCAAGCACAGCATCCTGAGTTAATCTCTGGTTCTACTAAAAAAGAAAAAAGAAAAAAGGTGGCTCAGTGGTAGAGTGCTTGCCTAGCATACATGAGCTCCTGGGTTTAACCACAATACAACAAAAATGAAGAAGAAAAGAGAGCAAAAATGAGCACTGATACATTCTTACTGTGGATGGGCCTTAAAAAGTGCTAATTAAAAGAATCCAGGGCTGATAAGATAGCTAGCCACTTGGCAGTCTAAGCATTTGCCTGGCAAGTGTAAGGACTCAGGTTTGAGTCCTTACCCTGCATGCTATACTGGTCCTGGGTGCTGAGGCAGCCACTGAAACTGTGTGTGGTGACACACACCTGTAATCCCAGCACAGGTGATGGCAGAACTGGAGATTGAACAAACAACACCAAAAAAAAAAAACCCAAAGAAATAAAAAAAAAAAAAAAAAAACCTGGAGATTGAACTCAGGCCCTTGTGCTTGTCAGAGAAGTACTTACCCTACTGAGCCATCTCCCCAGCCCAAGAGATGTTAGCACATGATTAGAAGACAGTTTAGAATTTTTTATTTCTTTTGGTGGCACCTGGGATTGAATTTATGAGGTTAAGATAGAAGGATCACTGAGTCTATGCTGTATAGTTAGACTGTGTATCAATAAACAAAAGATTTTTCAGCACTCGGGAGGCTGAGGCAGGAGGATTGTTGTGAGTTCGAGACCAGCCTGAGCTACAAAGTGAGCTTAAAGCCAGCCTGAACTGCATAGCGAGACCCTGTCTCAAAAAGACAAAAAATAAAAAATAAAAATAAAAATAAAAAATAAACAAAAGATTTTTTAAAATTAAAAAATAAAGTTTGTTTTTTAAAGAATACAGACACCAAATGTCATATATTAGATAATGGTATCTCAATGTTGTTTTAATTTGCATTTCTCAAATGACCAGTGCTGTGGAAAATTTTTTCACATATTTATTTGCCACTTCTATTTTTTCCTCTGAGAAGTGTGTATTCATTCTCAGATGCTCATTTTTGGATTGGGTCTTTAAATTTTAGGGTCTGAATTTTTTTTTAGTTCTTTAATAACTTAGATAGAAGTCCTCTGATTTTTCCTTGCACTTGCCAGGGAAGCACTTATTCCACCGAGCCATCTCCCTGGCCTTCCCTATAGAAGTCCTTTGAGTAATTGTTTGTTACAGTTCTTTTCCCAATTTGTGGGTTGTCTTTTTCACTCTTGGTGATTTCTTTTGACATGCAGAAACTTCTCAATAAGATGAGATCCCAGTTGTTGCTTCTTTGGAGTATTTCCCATGCAGTTTGGTTTTTGCTCATGAACTGTCTGCCTACTATGTCTTCAAGATTTCCAACAACATTCTCTTCCAGAAGATTTAGTGTTTCTGTTCTAATGTTTAGGTCTTTAATCCATTTTGACTTTAGTTTAGTGTATGGTGATAGATCCAGGTCTAGTCTTAGTTTTTGGCATGTGGAGGGCCTGTTTTTCCAGCACCATTTGTTAAAGAGGCTATCTTTCTTCCAGTGAACATGTTTGGTCCCTTTGTCAAAGATAAGATGGCTGAGTGTGTTTGTAGTTGTATTTGCATCTACTAATCTGTTTCATTGAATTTTTTTTTGCCAGTACCATGCTGATTTTATCACAGTAGCATTATAGTATAATTTCAAGTCAGGGATTCTAATGCCTCCTGCCTTGCCTTTGTTGCCCAAGATTGCCTTTGCTTTCTAGGCCTTTTCTGGTTCCAGTTTTTTTTTAATGTATTTAGTACAGAATCTACAGGGTCTCACTATATAGATTGGACTCGTAGTGATTCTCCTGTTTTCAGCTTCCCAATCCTGGGATTACAGGCATGTGCCACCATGCCCAGTCTCAATCATCTGCCTTCTCAGCATTTCCCAGGGGCAGGGCTGGCATCACACATTGGGGATCAAACCCTGGCCACTGTGCTCTGTCTAAGCAAGGACTTTAGTCAGCTGAGCTATCTGCCAGCCCTGGATGATATTGTGAAGTATATTATTTCTTTAATTTCTCTCTCAGTGAGTTTGTTATCTGTGTAGAGGAATGCTATTGATTTTTTTGGGTGTTGACATTGTATCTTGCTATGCTACTGAATTTGTTTATTGATTCTAGGAGCTTCTTGATAGAGTTTTTTGGGTCTTCCAAGTAGAGTATTATATCATCCACAAATAATAATAGTTTAACTTCCTTAAATATTCTTATTCCTTTTATTTCTCTCTCTTGTCTACTGGCTCTAGCTAATGATTCTGAACTATATTGAATAGGAATGGTTATAGAGGACATCTGTGTCTTATACTTGATTTTAGAGTAAAAGCTTTCAGATTTTCTCCATTTAGAATTATGTTGGCTGTTGGTTTGTCATGGGTGGATTGTCATGTTGAGATATAGGATGTGTATTCCAATTTTCTGTTGGGCTTTGATCATGAGTGAGTGTTGGACTTTTTTTTGTCTGTATTTAGGACAGGGTCTATACGGTTTACAGGGTCTCACTACATATATCAGACTTGTAGTGATTCTCTTGTTTTTAATCTCCTAAGTGCTGGGTTTACAGGCACGTGCCACCATGCCTACTCTCAATCTCTGTCTCAGTGCACCCTGCAGGAGGGGCCAGAATGGCATGCCGGGGATCAAACCCTGCCTACACAGGCACTTTAGTCCGCTGAGCTATCAGGCCAGCGCTGAGTGTTGAACTTTGTCAAAAGCCCTTTCTATATCTATTGAGTTGATCATGTGGTTTTTGGTTTTGGCTCTGTTGATACAGTGTATTACATTTGCAGTTTTGCATATGTCGGGCCATCCTTGCATCCCTGGGATGAATCCTGCCTGGTTGTGGTGTATGATCTTCTTGATGATTTGCTGTATTCTATTTGCTAGGATTTTATTGAGGATTTTTGCATCTATGTTTATGAGGGCAATTGGCCTGTAATTCTCTTTTTTGATTAGATGTTTCTCTGGTTTCAGTATTATACTTGCCTCCAGGAATAATTTTGGGAGTATTGCTTCCTTTTCAACTTCACTGAAGAGTTTGAGGAGTATTGGGATTAAATCTTCTCTAAATTTCTTCTAGAATTCAGCTGTGAAACCATCAGGATCTGGGCTTTTCTTTGTTGGTAGATTTTTTTTTTTTTATTGCATTTTCAATTTCATTGGCTGATATGGGGTTATTCAGAGTTTTTATATCTTTTTAAATTCAGTTTTGGCAATTTGTACCTATCTAGGAATCTGTCCATTTCTTCTGTTCTTCAATCCTATAATAGTAAAGATTTTCAAAATAGCTATTGATAATCTGCCAGATTTCCACAGGATCTTTAGTAATTTCTCCCTTTTCATTCCTTATTGCTTGAATTTGAGTTTTTTCTTTGCTTTTTTTGAGGAGGTAGGCTAGGGGGTTATCAATTTTATTTAATCAAAGAACCAGCTTTTGGATTCATAAATTCTTTGTATTGTTTTCTTTGTCTCAATTGCATTAATTTCTGCTCTAATCTTTATAATTTTCTCCCATCTTTGGGCTTTTTTTTTTTTTTCTTTTTTCTTAATTTATTTATTTATTTTTTTTTGGTGAAACACCACAACAGCACTAGGGATGTTTATTTATACCTTTACAAAGTTACAATACACAATGTTGCCTAGCAACTAATAGGCCACAATGTCAAGGCAGGATGTTTTTCTCAAGAAGACAGTAGCTGGACTGCTTTAGGCAAGGAGGCTTCATCCTGCCCTCCCGCATTTGATCAATTTCCAACTTCAGTGGCTATAACATATGTTCTGTATTTGTTTTGTGGTATAAATGATGTGTATTCCATTGCAACAGAAGCAGGTTAGAGAACTCTTTGGAAGACCCCATCTTTGGGCTTTGGGCTTGGTTTGCTCTTCTTTTTCTAGAAGGTTGAGGTGTAGCATTAGGGTATTTATTTCTTCTCACTCTGTTTTCCTAATGTTTGAGTTCACTGCTATACATTTCCCTCTTAGAACTGCTTTTATTGCATCCCACAAATTCTGGTAAGTTGTGTTTGAATTTTCACTGAATTGTATATATTGTTTAATTTCATCTATAACCCATTGCTTGATGATGAGGGTGTTATTTAATTTCCATATGTTTATGGGTTTTTTTTTGTGGTTTCTTTTGTTGTTAATTTCCAGTTTCATTGCACTGTGGTCAGATAATATGCATGGGATTTTTTTTTTCCAGGGATTGAACTCAGGACCTTGCACTTACTAGGCAAGGGCTTATTCTACTGAGCTATCTCCCCAGCCCTATGCATGGAATAGTTTCTCTTTTTTTGCATATACTTAAACATGATCTTTTCTGGTATTTTAGGGAAAAGTCTACAGGGTATTCAGCGTCTCACTACTAGATAAGACTTGTAGTGATCCACCTGTTTACAGCCTCCCAAGAGTTGAGATTACAGGCATGTGAAGCATGATCTATGGACTAGTATGTGGTTTATTTTAGAAAATGTTCCATATGCAGCTGAAAAGAATGTGGATTCAGATGATGGTGGGTGGAACACTCTATGTATGCTCACGAAGTCCAGGTATTCAAAGGTTTGGTTCAGTTCTTCTTCTTTCTTTTCTTCTTTCTTCTTTCTTCTTCTTTCTTTCTTTCTTTCTTTCTTTCTTTCTTTCTTTCTTTCTTTCTTTCTTTCTTTTTCTTCTTCTTCTTCTTCTTCTTCTTCTTCTTCTTCTTCTTCTTCTTCTTCTTCTTCTTCTTCTTCTTCTTCTTCTTCTTCTTCTTCTTCTTCTTCTTCTTCTTCTTCTTCTTCTTCTTCTTCTCCTTCTTCTATTTTTCTTCTTCTTCTTGTATCAGAAATCTTTATTAAGAGGATCCTGGCTGTTTTGACAGCACAGGACAGTGACAACTGGTGATCCAGTGACCCTAGGTGACTGGTCCCACCTGAGGACCCTCTCCATCCCAGGAGACAGGCCTAGAACCACTGTCCCTCTCTGGACCCCCAGGCCTTTGGCATAACGCTGATGGGGACTGCGGGCAGTGAACTCCTCAACTCCACATGAAGCAGAGACAGAGGAGTGTGAGAGCACGGACCAAGAGGTGAGGGCAGGGAGGGTGCCCGGCTGGGACTGCAGTGAGGGAGGAAGCCAGGCTGGGGAGGTTTCTATTTCATATTTCTGGACAGGAACGTGCAGATGTCTGTAGGCTGATGGGCAGAGGCCAGGCTGATAAGATGCTGCCATCCTTCTCATCAACTGGCTTGGGGGAAGCTTCCAGCAATGGATCCCCAGGACTAGCCTTCTCCCCCTCCTTAGGTTCACTAGCCTTGGAATTGGGGACTCAGAGCCCCAAGTCGATGCACCAACGCATGTGGTACTCCACATCCATGGGGTCCATCTTGCTGATGACATCCTGCAGCATCTGCATGTCCTTCACATCAAAACACTTCTGTAGCTCCTCAGGTAGGGGCTCATAGAACTCGATGGGGTCCAGGCCACCAGGGCCCAGCTGCTTCTTGCGCTCCTCCTCCTCATACTCCTTCATGGCCTTCTCGATGTGCAGCTTGGCACGGCCACGCACGTGCTCCTTGAAGGCCTCCAGCTCATCATTGAAGCCTTCCATGTACTGGCGACTGTCTTAATCTTTGTGAAGAACTGCCGGAAGCATGCGCTGGGGTCCACCTTGCGGCTCTTGGCCAGCTCCAGAATGAACTGTATGTCGATGAAATGCTCCATGAGTGCACATTTCTCCTCCAACTCCAGGTCGATGCACCAAATCACCAGGTAGTTAGCCATCTCCTTGCACAACAGGTGCATATTTTCCAACAGGTACTCTGGCTGTCGTCCCAGCGGTGAAGCATGCCGAAGTGCTTGATCTGCTTCTCACACTTCTCCATGCAGGTTTTGTGTTTTTGCTCTAACCTCCTCCGACTCCTCCTCCGCCTTCTCAGGCTTGGTATTGACCATGCTCTTGCTGAAGCCGTCCTTGCTGAGCGTGTCCACATTCCAGGGCATGCTCTTCTCCTTCTTGAGCATTTCCTCCAGCTTCTGCTCCCAACTCTGCTCCTCCTTACGAAGCTACTGTGCCTCGGCCTGCAGCCACTCCAGTTCCGCCTGGCTGCCCTCGGCCACCTCCAGCTCCTTCAGCTTGCGCTGGCACTTGGCTACTTTGTGCTTGCACTCGCGACAGCCCCTGTCCAGTTCTTCCTTCTCCTCCTGAAATTGCTCAGGCCTGGTGCCGCCAGCGGAAGAGGCTGGCTGTGTCAATGTTGGGGTGCGTCTCGTCCTCATTGTCAGATACCTCGATGTGGTCCGGCATGCTGTAGTCCACCATCTTGCCTCAGCGATCCAGCCTGTACACAATCTGGTAGTGGCAGCACAGGAGGAGGCCAATTTTGCTACTTCTTTGCTAATTTTTTTGTCTGCTTGACTTATCTTTTTTAGATAAGGGGGTGATAAGGGCCCCGTTAAGATTGTTACATTGGTTATTAGCTTTTTGATGTGCTTTAAAATTTCTTATATAGTTGGGTGCCCCCATATTTGGTGCATACATATTCATGACTGTTATCTCTTCCTCTTGAATTTTTCCTCTAATCAGTATATAGTGATCTTCTTTATCAGTTTGATCACACTTGAAGTTCAGATTGTCTGCAAACAGAATAGCTACCCTTGCTTTTTTTCTGAGGTCCTGGAGTATGTAGTATTGTTTTCCATCCCTTGACTTTCAGTCTCTTCATTATTTTATGGGTTGTCATCCAGCAGAAAAGTATAAAAATTGGGGCCGGGGAGATGGCTCAGTGGAATAAGCACTTCCCTGGCAAGTGCAAGGGCCTGAGTTCAATCCCCAGTTCCACAAAAAAAAAAAAAAAAAAAAAAAAAAAAAAAAAA
>PVKA01044804.1:0-15937 GCA_004027165.1 Ctenomys sociabilis | reverse complement strand
GGGGGGGGGGGTCAGCTCAGCCCGCCCTGGGGGAGGGGCTGGCATGGCATGTGGTGCTGGGGCTCGAACCGTGGGCCCTGAGAGCTTGCCTAAGCAGGCGCTTTAGACCGCTGAGCTATCTTGCCAGCCCAGTGTCTCCGATTCTGGAGCCTGTTGCAGCACTAGGGGCCATGGTAACTGAGTCTGTCCCCAGCAGAGTCTCCCGTGAGGACACCCGTCAAAGTGAAGGTCATCGAGAAGGACATCTCCGTGCAGGCCATTGCGTGCCACGGCACACCCGTCAGCAGAACACTGTCTTCTTCAGACACAGGTAGGAGAGTGTTTGCCCTGACCTCCCCATGCAGGTGAGCTGTTTCCTGAGCCCTCCCACCCGCCTAGAAGCGCAGCTCCTTTTCTTAGTTTGGAAGTTTTGTTTTTTAATAATATGTGGAGCCAGGTATGGCAGCACTGCCCGTAATTGCAGCACTTTGTAGGCTGAGGCAGGGGGATCTCTATGAATCTCAGTGCAGCATGGACTACATAGTGATAAATGTCAGACTGAAGAACAAAAACAACCCAGTGTTTTTACTATTCAGGGCTAGGCTGACTACATAGTGAGACCTAGTCTCAAAAAAAATGCCATTGTCTGTGAGTGCCCAAGCAGATCAATTAGGCAAGTCCAAGTGCATCCCTAGAAAGAATGCTGGTGCTCAGGGGAGTGTCACAGAGCCCTGGGGCTGGTGGTGTCCATGGTTTTGGGGGTCCCTCAGAAGGATGATCCACGGCGTCTATTTTTGCATTGTGTATCCCTTACCTGATGTCCGATTCCTGATGGCCGGGTTGCCTGACAGTGGCTAAAATAAAAGCAGATTTGGCCAATTGAAATGCACTTGTGGCTCAGAGATGCAGTAGCCAACTAATTGTGCTGTTGCTTGAGGGTGGGAGTCTGGAATGTATGGCTTTATGGCATCAAAGAAAAACGCAGGCCAAGTCTCTGGACCTCACACCCTAAAGAACCTCTGATTTCCGAGGTGAGGAGTGGGAAAGAGAGTGGCTTAGCCTGCGGTCAGTGGAGAGCACTGCTGAGCCTGGGAACTTTGAGACAGCCTTTGAGTGGCTGCTTTTTCAAGTTACAGCTTCTTCACAGTCACAGTCCCCTGGCTCCTGTCTGTATTTTTTCTGCCCCTCCTCAACCTCTACTTGAAAAGCTTTGTCACATTTAGCAGAATAGTGAAAGCTGCAGTGAGCGTCAGAGACCCCGTGGCCCTTCAGCTTTGCCCTCAACCCCTCCTCCTGTGTGTGGGAGGAGGGGTTTGAGGCAGGATCTCCTTGTAGAACCGTTTCTGGCCCTGAACTTGCAATGTAGCCTGGGCCTCACTGGCCCTGGTCGTGAGACCTTACTGTCTCAGCTGCCCACGTACTGGGATTGCAGGCCTCGCCACCACTTCTGGCTCTGCAGAACACTGCATTGTTGTTAATGAGCTTTGCACTGCCTTCCCTCCGGCAGAACTGTTGGTATTGAATGGGTCTGATCCGGTGGCCGAGGTTGCCATTCGGCAGCTCAGTGAGTCCTCAAAGCTGAAGCTCAAGTCACCTCGGAAGAAGAGTACACTCATCATTTCGGGGGTGTCCAAGGTACGCCAGGCACTGGCACTGTGGGGGACAACCTTCTCCTCTGTGGAGGGAGCAGTGTGCAAAATGTCCTGTGTACAGATGTCAGCTGTGCCCCGCCGAGGGGCTGCAGGGTGGGGTCCAGCAGGTTCGTGTGTTTCCAGGCAGCTTGCAGGTATTCACAGGGGTGGGCATGGTGCTCTGCAAGTCTTAAGGAGACATTTTGGGAATTACAGAGCACAAAGAGGTAGTGTAAGTTTCCACCTATGTCATTACCTGATTTCTGGGGAACTTTTGCTCTTTGCACATCACTCACTTCCAAAGTATCTCCATCCTTTGTGGCCAGGACTCAGTAGTCTGTTATCACAGAAAAATGTGTGCTGTGGGTATCCTGGTCCCCAGAGCAGCCCCTCGCCATGCCTGGATATTTGTCAGGGCCCACAGGCTGGGTTCTGGGCTGGGTTCTAGGTGGGGTTCTGGCAGGTCCACTTTGGATGGGTTCTGGGCACAGGTTGAGAAGAGGCCTCCTGCGGGGCCATAGAGAAGGCAGAGCTGGGAGGGACCAGTATGCTGAGGTGGGTCCCCAAAGCTGCTGTCATGCTCACTCCACTGCCATGGCCACCCAGGCTGGGGATGTCTCTTCCTGGGGGCTCTAGAGTGTAAGATGGCCTCAATCTCTCAGTGATCCTCCTGCCTCAGCCTTCCCAGGGTTGGGATGACAGGTGTTCACCACCAGGCTGGGTTAGATATAGAATTCTTAAAAGGATATGAAATAACTACCAGTGAATTCTGACTTTCAAGTAGCAAGAAAATACTGTAGAGACAAAGAACAAGAGAAGCTAAATCTGAAATGCAAGTTTACCTTCTCTGGGAAGAATTCACCCTTGTGCCTGGCCTCGGCAGCTCCTAGCATGGACGCTGCTGTTCTTGGAGAGGGCACTCTCACACACTGTTAACCACAGGGTCTGGACCCTCCTGGCCAGGTATCACAGAGACCTGCTCTGGACCTTCTGTCACAAGCAGCTGTGACAAAAGAGCCTTCCTAGGTTGTTGGCTGCACCTGCCAATGCTTTGAAATCTCCAGAGTAATTCCATCACTCAGGAGGCTGAACTCAGCCAGAGGATGCTGAACCAAGGCCAGCCTAGACTACACAACAAGAACCTGTCTCAAAAAGCCAGTCAGTGCTGTGCCTGCCATGCCCCCAGGGTGCACTGAGATAGCAATTGAGGCTGGTTGTGGTGGCGTGCACCTGTAATCCCAGTTCTTGGGAGGCTGTAAACAGGCAGATCACTAGAGTCTGATCTAGTAGTGAGACCTAACAATATAAAACAACAATAACAACAACAACAACAACAAAAAACCAAGCAAAACCCCACAGTGTGAGTGGGAGAGTGACTGCGTGTCCACCTCGCCCCTGCCTGCTGGTCCTCCTCCTGGCTGCTCACTCACGTGCTTTCCCCACAGACATCCCTCTCTCAGGACCAGGACGCTGCCCTCATGCTGGACTATGCGGCCTCCATGGACAGCACCCCCCAGGAGGGCACCCTGGCCACTACACCAGCCACCCTAGAGGCAGCTGCACCCTCTGCTCCGCCTGCCAAGGATGAGCCCACCCTGGTGCCTACCACCCCTGCAGCCCTGGAGCCTGGGCTGGAGCCCTGGGATGCGGAGCAGGAGGAGGAGGAGGAGGAGGAGGAGGAGGAGGAGGAGGAAGCCAGGAGCAGACCCTGCCTGCTAGAGCCCGACGGGGATGGAGATGAGCTGTCCGAGAGCTCCTTGAGCACCTGGGAGCTGGGCATCCCCAAGAAGCGGAAAGGTACAGCTGCCTGCTCCATCTGCTCCCTTACTTCTTCACCCCAGTGACTGTGCCCCAGCCACTGCTGCCACGTGTAGGCCAGAGCTCCCTTCTCCCCGCCACAGCACTCAGCCCGGCTCAGCCACCAGCAGAGGGCACCCGCGGGCAGCATCTGGCTCTCTTGGTACACTGCTGAGGCAGCCAGACCAGGCGGGCCGCCGGACCTAGCAACCCCACAGGCTGTGGCTCCCCAGGGACTCGGAGGTGCAGAGTCCCGGGGTCGCTGGTCCTCGCCTGAGCATGCATCCCGAGGGTGCACAACTTGAACCCCGACAGGGCCCAGCTTTTAACTCACACGTCGGAGCAGTCTGGCTAAGCCTCAGTTTCTCTTTCCTTACTCGGGAGCGATTACTTTCCTGCTCCGCCTTCCCTGCCCCCAGCAGGACCTTGGCACAAGGTGGTAACATCAGGAATCTCCTGAGTTGCTCACTCTGACCTCCTGACCTACACTGGGCACCCTCTTGGTCACAGCTGCTAGCCCCAGGTATGGAGAGGCCAGCAGTGCTGCTAAAAGCCCCACAGGGCACAGGGCAGCCCCACTGAGCCCCAGGGTGACATCTACTCTGCCGAGGCTGAGAACCTGCTCTAGAGAATACAGTCTGCCCTTGGGCAGGCTCACCCATTTTTTTCGATTTCTTGTTTTTTGAGACAGAGTCTCACTTTGTAGCCCAGGCTGGTCTTGAACTGACAGCGATCCGGTCCTCCTGCCTCAGCCTTCTGATTGCTGGGGTTACAGCCCTGCACTCCCATGCCGGACTTCCTACCCCGGATTTGTTGCTTCTCCTGCTGTTCTCCTGTGACCCATGCCCTGCCAATGCCAAAGGCTCAGTGATGGGGAAGAGTTGAAAGGAACAGGAGAAGGGGCTGGGAATTCCCAGAAAACATTCAGCCCCTGTCGGTTTGCCCGCTTTTGGCCTCTGAGGGGCTTTCCTTGGCCTTCAGAGTTTGCACCGCAATGACCTTAATCCTCGCGCCCCCTGGTGGTTGGTCCCTGTACAGGCACCCAGTAGTCCCGCGAGGGAAGCTGAGCAGAGTGTGCTTGTGCTTGTCCCTTCCATCACAGGCTGGTGGATGATGCCCTTTAAGCTTGGGGTACCTGGGCAGTTCATGGGGAACCGGCGGCCACCGCACCTGTTCCCAACTTCCTGGACATTTCCACCCCGGGTGCTGCTGTGTTGGTCTTTATTGCTTCAAAAGGAGGTGTTTGGTCACGTTTTTAAATGTTTTCACTCCTAGCTGGGCATCCTGGTGCATACCTAATCCCAGCACCTGGGAGGCTGAAGCAGGAGAACTGCCATGGCTCAAGGCTAGTGAGCTCAGCACCAGCTTGAACTTCAGAGTGAGACCCTGTCTAAAAAATGTTTTTCTATTCTAATTTTTTCTAAGAACTTTGTACTTAGCCTAAGATGTCTGTGTTGTAATTACCAAATAGTTTTCATTTTGTACAAAAAAAAAAAAAATTCAGAATGGATCTTATTGGAAACAGCCCCATGAAAGCTGTGTTCCATTGGAAACTTACTTCTCCTGATCTACAAACTTGCAGTATGCTTTAGTAAGGAGTCAGAGGACACCCACGTTTGGGATTTTCTTGGAAATTCACAGATCATGATATCCAGTACAGGAGCTTGAGTCCCATATTGGGATTAACTTTTGAACAAGCTTCAATAAACTAGCTCAGCGGTGTGAAGAGGCCTGACACTTTTTGCTGTGTGTGTACAAGTGGGCACACGGCAGGCTTGGGTGTGAGACAAAGTGCTCTGCAGTTCAGGCTGGCCTTGCACTCTCAGCAATCCTCCTGCCTCAGCCTCACAGAGATTGGGTTACTAGGTGTGCAGGACCACACCCCGCAGGTGTGTTTTACTTCAAGAGCAATGAGAGATTTGGAAAGAAACTGGCAAGGTAATGAACCTTACCAATGTCCTGCACGGTGACTCTGAGCGCGAGTGTGCGTGTGCACATGCGCACACGTGTGTGTGTGGGTATGCGTGTGTGAGAGCGTGTGCACATGTGTGTGTGCGTGCAGGCAGTGATGTAAATGCTTCCAGGCTCTCACTCTCTTTCATTCTGGTTTTGCTCTTGCATCCGCGCATTCCCTTTAACCTAAGAGGACCACTCTGCCGACCTGAGTTAATTCCTGCGCAGTAAGTTACTTCACCTTTGGTTTCCTCTGCGTTACCGCGCTATAGGAAGCAACTAAGCCGGCCTTTTGCCCGCTGCCCACCACCTTCCAGCCCCTGTGCACAGCCTGGCCTCCCTCCCCAGCGCGGTGCTGCTCCCAGACCCATGCAGTCAGCAGGCTCCTTCACTACTGCCAGAGGGCGCTGTCTGAGGGTAGGGGTGGGGTGGACACAGCAACCTCGCTGTTCCAAGAGCAGCCAGCTACAGTTTGCAGGCTGCCTCTGAGCAATGTTGTTTTGAGACAGGGTCTCACTGTGTAGCCCAGGCTGCCCTCAGACACTCAGTGATCCTCTTGCCTCAGCCTCCTGAGTGCTGCAATTACAGGAGGGCTCCGACATGCCCCAACTGATAGGATTTTAGGGTGGATGCTTCTATTATGTGGGTTAGGAATTAATTTGGAAATACACATAACATTAGGGCTGTGATTTAAGATAATTATTCTTTAATTCCTTCATGTATTTATTTAGACTTAGCCTTGTGATTTTTTTCTTTTTCTCTTATAGAATCAGGGAAAGGGCCGGGTGTGGTGACACATGACTATAATCCCAGCACTCAGGAGGCTGAGGCAGGAGGATTGCTGAGAGCTCAAGGCCAGCCTGGATACAAAGTGAAAGGACCCTACCTCAAAATAAGAAAAAGAAAATCAGGGAAAGGCGTTCTTCTTCCCCTTTCCTCCTGCTCATAAATCTGGATCACTTAACCATGAATAGAATTTCACTTAACCATGCTCTAGATTGTTCTATTGCTTAACAGTTATTTTAGTTGTGCCAGTGTGTGGGGTGTGGGGTGTGCGGTGTGCGTAAGTTACAACCACACAGTGTGTAGCGGTCCTGTTGGGGTAGTGGGCTTTCTGGCTCCTTTAACAGTTGTTTTAAATGTCCACTTCTCATGTGACAAATGTGTGCATTCGCGGGGTGGAGTGTGGCCCCGCAGGACTCAAGCATAGTGCTCGAGTCAGGTCTGGGGATCAGGGTTTCCATCCCCTCACCATGACAGGCACCTCTCTCCTTCTCCCTAGGCCACAGGACAGGTGACTGCAAGCTCTGGTCACCCTCAGTAGTGCTAGGGCTCAGCCCTTCTGTGTATCGGGGTACTTCCTTCCATCCCTCTCCCTTCCCAGATGAGAGTGATCCAAAGTGTATGGTTTTTTTCCCTGAGGTTGGGTCTTGCTATGCAGCTTAGGTTGGCTTTGAACTCATGGTGATCTCCCTGTCTCAGCGTCTTGAATGCTGGATCACAGGTGCGCTCCTCCATGCCTGTGTCCAATTTTCTCTTTAAAGGTCCCTGGCAGCCATGGTTGGAGCGGGTCCATGTTTAATCCTGCCTGGAATACAGCACCACATGTCAGACAGTGGCTGGCAAACTCCATGCCAGAGGGGTGGCAGGTGCTGGGACCCAGCATGTGGCAGCCTCCAGACCACGTTTCCCAGAGACCAGAGTCTCCAAGAGGTGCTCACTGAGGGCTGCAGTGCAGGCTGCGACCCCAGAAGGAGCTGGGCTGCCTCCTTGCCATAGAATTTCTTCTCTAGAGTACCTCGGTCTGTGTTCTCAAGTTCATCACCTGATGGGAGCAGGCCATCTCCACCATTGTGGGCACTTCCCCTTATGGCAGGTTATGGACCATGTATACAAAATGCCGTCACAGGACCCCAGCCTAGTGTTTGGCTGAATCCCTGGCTACTGTGGCCAAGCTGACAGAAATCCCCCCATGACACAGGACCCTGCTCCAGGGGGGCAGACAGGTGGACACTGCATGGGCTTCATATCTGCCAGGGGCAGGTGTGTCCTGGGCACAGAGTAGCTCTGCTGCCCTGAGTTGCTCAGTGGCCAATGGCACCAGTGCTATGCAGGGGCAGCGCTCAGCCAGTGAGTGTGAGAACAGTCCAGCACTCAGCACTTGAGGTGATTTGGGAGAGAACGGCTACTCTGCAGTTATTACCATTGCTCCTTGTTTTCAGGCCTGGGCTGCAGTCCTCAGGAGCATTTGCATTCCTAGACCCTCTTCTGCCTCACCAGTCCCCTCCAGAGATAATGCCCAGGCATTCACCCTGACAGGTCACCTTCCAGGGCCCACATGCAGTCTGTGCACCACCCCCAGCCAGCCCTGCCTTGCCCAGCACGGACGCAGCAGCTCCGTGGCTGACAGCTGTGGTCAGTCACTTGGCCCATGTGCCGCAGGTCCTCCAGAGGCTGCCACAGGTCATGCCTGCCAGTTGCTGCCCTCACTGGCTAGGTTGCTGGTCTCCTCAGGCCATCACAAAGCATCAGGAATGTTTTCTGAGATAGCTCAGTAGAATAAGCACTTGCTTGGCAAGTGCAAGGGCCTGAGTTCAATCCCTAGTTCTGCCAAAATAAACAAAGCATCAGGAACTAAATACTGTGAGCAACAAAGATTCGGGCCTGGATGGGGAAAAAGGCAGGGGTTGGGGGGTGCATCTTTAATCCCAGCATTGAGGCTGAGGCAGGAAGGTTGCAATTTAGCAATTTAGTGAGACCCTGTCTCAGAATAGAATTTCTTAACAAGCTGGGAAAGCAGCTCATGGTGAAGGCTCTGGGTTCAATCCCCAGTGATACACAAAACAAAGCGAAGCAGAACCTCACTGCTGCTTGCTTCTGGAACATCGGGCCTGATCATTGTGTCTACAGGGGGAGCCCTTGTGAGAGGCTGTCCCTGCCTCTCCTGGCTCCTACCGTCTGTGACAGGCCTGGTCTTGGTCTCTGTCCTCATAGTATCCTCCCTCCCTCTTCCCTCTGCGTGTCTGTCTGACCCAGCCCCCCTCGTATAGAGTGCTCCCAAGATCCTTTAAGAGGTTGCCTCTCTGAAGTCACTATCTGAGGCCTGGTTAGTCAGACCCTGAGCCAGGTCCTTGCCCAGCCCCTGACCAGGTTCAATGCCAGGGTGCAGGGGACAGACTTGGGCTGGCCTGCCTGGGCCGCTGGGTTCCCTCCAGGACCTCCATTTCTCTGGAGGGGAATGGAGCTGTCCTCCCTCCTGCTGCAGCCAGGGAGCCTGTGTCTTACGCTTTCAGAGATGGTTAAGCCAAGCCCAGGTCGGGAACCTCCAGGCCTCCCCCAACCGCATCCTCCATCCCACCTCCTGCACGCAAGGCTCTTGTGCTTGCGACCACCATCCTGTGTCCCACGGATCCTGTTATCCACAGGGATCAGCCGCAGCCAGCCCTGTCTCAGCAGCCAGTGATCTTTCTTGATCAGCTGCCTTCCAGGGATATGAATGAGCCTAGGAACTGCTTACATCCCTGGATGGCACCCGCCAGGCCTGCTGGTGGGACCCAAGTCATTTCCACATCTGTACTTCCCCTTTTCATTCTTGCTGGCTTTCTCACAGCTGGTGGACTCACTGTATAGCCCAGGCTGACCTTGATCTCATGGGGATCCTCCTGTCTCAGTCTCCTGCATGCTAGGATTACAGGCATGCGCCATGGGATTCTCTATCAACTTTGACCAGATTAAATTCATTCTGGTCCTTGGAACTCTGTAGCTTCTTCACATCTACCAATGAGATCAAGACATTTGTCCCCCAAATCAAGTCCCAAACTGGCACCCTAAGTCACTCTGTAACTGTAGTAGGTGCTGGTCACGCAGCATGTCCTAGCTGCTTAACAGGGGCACACATCATTTTCAAGAGCTCCCTGCCCTTTCCTTCAGCAGCACAGCTGCATTGTGGTCGTTGAATGCCTGTTGCAGAAAGTATGAATTACCAGAGAAGGGCTAAATCTCCCAGCTCCCCCAGCAGGCCTGTCTGCCCCAAGAGCCATGAATTCCCCACATGAACGGTGATGGAGTTCACAAGCTGGCTCCAAGGCCTCCTGACCTTGGGAACTAGGATGTATCAGGATGCTGGGCTAATTTGTAGAGACCCAAATACCATGGCTTGCACTTAATATTGAAGGAACCATTGCTGTTGATTGTTTTTCTTTTTTTTTTTTTTGGTATCAGGAATTGGACTCAACCTCGTGGTTACCAGGCAGGCACTTGTGCCACTGAGCTATAGCTCCAGCCTTTTTTTTTTTTTTTTTTTAAATATAAGGTCCCTTTACATAACTCAGCATGGTGGTGCACACTGGTAGTCTCAGAGGCTGAAACAGAACATCACCTTAAGTCCAAGGCCAGCCTGGGCCACATAGTGAGTTCAAGGCAGCCCCTTGTGTCACTGTCACACCTGGTTATTGCTACTGCTCGTTTTCTGTTCCCTATGCTGCTGACTGACATCAGACACAGATAGGACAAATCATACAAAATCTGGGTCCTTTCTTTTTCTCCTCCTCCAATCCTCATTTCTTTTGTCTGTCTCTCCCTCCCCTTTTCCCTCCCCCTCTTTTTTTCTCTCTTTCTTTCCCTCTCTCCCTCCATCTCCCCTTCCCTTCCTTTCTTCCAGCAATACAGGGGTTGAATCCAGGGCCTCTTGCATCCTAGGCAAGCACCCTGTGCCCAAGCCATATCCCAGCCCCAAACTAAGGTTTTGTAGATTGGTAATGATCAACTATGTTTTAGCCTGCATGCATGCACACACACACACACACACACACACACACACACACACACACACGCACACGCACGCATGCACATGCACGCACACACACAGAGTAAGATCTGAAATTATTTTTAAAAAGGTCTCAGTCTCCAAATAACAACTGTTAACTTAAGTTTCCTGAGAAAGCGAGTGCATTGCTCTCAGGGGCCCTGCTTGGTTTGGGGTGCATGGCTGGCCCTACCCTAGGGAAGGAAGGCACAGAGGCACTGGGATGGCTGTCTGGTGGGGAAGGCTTTTGACCCCTGTGGCAGGTTCCTGCCTTCGAGTTGCCTTCCTGCTTCCTCCGAGTCTCTCCCGCCTGTCACGCCTGGGTCCTTCCTTCCACCACCTTGTCTGAATGTGCTGTGCCCCTCTTGCAGGAGGAATCCTCAGGAAAGGTGCAAAGCTGTTCTTCCACCGGCGGCACCAGCAGAAGGAGCCAGGCATGAGCCAGTCACACAATGACCTGCTGTTCCTGCAGCAGCCAGAGGGGGCCAACAGGAAGAACAAGACACTCACCCGCATCCTGAACAAGAAACTGCTTCCCTGGCAGCGGAGCAGGGATGCCACTGTGAATGGAGTGCCCGGAGAGCCCTGCACGTAGCCCACAGGGCCACCTCCTTCCTCAGGGAGCCACAGATGGGGGCCAAGATGTGCCCAGGACAGAGCAGGGTGCCTGCTGCTGCCCAATGCCCGCCTAGCTTGCTTAGTTTCTTCCAGCAATCTAAGCTCTGGAAGGAAAGAAAGCAGCCAGCATTTGCAGCCAGGAGCTTTGCCCAAAGAGGGCTGATGAGCCCAGTTTGCACCAGATGCCCCCTACAACACCTGCCACCCCCAGTTCAGGCCATGCTCCAGCTTGGGTGTGAGGCTCTTCTGGAAGGAGGAGAATAATGTGATGTGACAGACAGTGGTGGTGAAGGATGGGCAGAACCAGCGTCACTCACTGCACCCACCAGCAGGGCACTGGCGACCAGGCCTGACTGTGTCAGGAAGAGGCAGTGCCACCTGTGCTGTCCCAGGCACCGGGTGGGTGGGACACCTGCCTGATCCTCTGCTGGAATTATAATATGCACCTTGCCCAGGCAACAGGAAGAGGGTGGGATTTTTTGATAAATGCAAGCTATGATAGGAATGGAAATCTAGGAAGGCACTTGCCTTTGGTATTAGCCATAGAACTTGCACATGTGTGCAACCCCTACGTAAGTCCTATGCACATGTTGCTCAGCACTTACAAGTTCACCTGGAGTCTCCTTGCAGGTACAGATGTGTGCAAGCTGCTGTGGTTCCTACACTTTCCTATGTCCTCTCAAGCTCAGGGTGCCCATGGGGCTAGGGGTAGGAAGTCAGGGCAGTGAGCACCAGGTCACCAAACTCACATGTACAAGTCTTGCCAAATGCCATGGACTGCCCAAAGTCTGTCCAGGCCTGGCATGGAAATGACCTTGAGTCTCCAGGGTCAGCCTTAGGAATATAAGTGCAACACCAAAGGGGCCTGCTCAAAGGACTTTGTAGGGCTCTGCAACATACTGCTGTGAACAGGGTGCCGGTACATTTTGGGGTGTGCTTAGGTGGGTTTGAGGGACTGAGAGCTCCCTCCAGCCCACGTGCTGTCAGCACTTTGCTTCAGGCCTGATGACCATCTGCACCCCAGGACACAAGCGTACTCCAGAGTGACTGCCCTGGCTGCGGTGCAGCCTTCTCAGGTTCAGTTTCACTGAGCTGGAGAATGTTGGTGTGAAAAGCTGACCCCAAGCATGGGTGTGGGAGGGGGCGCTAGCCTCACTGGGGGTCCTCTGTGAGTCCAGATCGCGGATTTCAGGGAAAGTAGTGCCACTGATGAGCAGAAACTGGGAGAAAGCCCCTATTACGGCATTTACTTTTCTTTCTTGTTTTTGAGGGAGAGACTCAAAAACTACACTTGATGAAATCTCACTTTGAAATTCATGGTGAACACTTTTTAGGTATTTAGGAGTTAACAAGTGAATTTAAGATGACTTTATAGCCACTTTCTCTCTTTTCTAAGGTTCTGTTCTAAAGTTAATCACTGTAAAATTCCAAAACCTATCATGTTACCAAGTTAGTCCACAGAGCCAGTGACCACTACTTTTTTCTCTGAAATGGAGGTCACCTTAATCTTTTGCTGCACTTGGAGTATTACTGTGTCATGCTCTGGGCAGAACTTGTGATATATAACAAACAATTTTTTTCTTTTCTTCTTTGTCCATGCTGGGATTGAAGTCACAGCCTCGCACATGCTAGGCAAATGCTCTACCTCTGAGCTTCACTCCCAGCCCTTTAAAACACACACACACACACACACACACACACACACACACACACACACACAGACAAGCTCTAAGTTGTCCAGGCTTGAGCCTGGCACTCCTCCCGCTTCAGTCTCCGGAGCAGCTGGGATTAGCACGGGTTGAGCTACCTTGCCAAGCTACCCAGCTTAGTCCTAAGACACTATGGTGTTGGCATTTCAGGCTCTGATCAGAAGTATCTTAGTACAGACTGAGGACCCCTTGTCCAAAAAGTTTCACAATTCACAGTTTTTCTGGTTTTGGAATATATGAATAGGCTTTCCCAATTACTCATCCCCTCATTTGAAAACTCAGACTATTCAGAAATCTGGCAAGCGCAAGGTCCTAAGTTCAATCTTTGGTACCAAACAAAACAAACAAACAACCTGCCTCCAAGAAATCTGAAACTTTTTGAGTGTCCTAATGCTTGGGCCTCAGACTTCAGATCTTTGCATGAGGGAGACCCTACTGACACCTTTTCTGTGGTTTGGTTTTGAAATTTCAGTGAGTCTGTGAGTTCCAGTGTTCAGCATCTGAATTTTAAGCTGTGCTTCTCAAACAGAAAAAGCTCTTTTAACCAACCTGTTCCTAGGTGAGCCTCACAAGCCTCTGCTCACTGTTTGTCCCTGTGTGGGGCTGGCTTCCTGCAGGTGGGCGGTGTGTGTGCCCTCCAGCAAGTGGCCTTTCCTCTGACAGAGAACACAAGTGTGGCAGAGGGTGACAGGGGCATCAGGGATGACAGGTGGCCTTGGGGGCACCTGAGAAAACACTGTCCTGATGATGTGAATGCCTTTCCCCAGCATCCTCTGGGGCCGTTCTCCATGGTGTAAGATGTGTCAGATTGAGTCATTAAAGATAAAGATGGGCTCAGATGACAGCACATGCTGAAAATGCTCATGGGTGACTCACCTGCCACAAGCTTTAGTGGATTTGGGTTGTTTTTTTTTTTTTTTTGGTCTTGATATTTTTTGCAGATGAAAATTTAAAAGCAATTCTCTCTGAAACACAAATAGTGACATGTTTATGTCTCCAGAAGCAAGCGCTGAGAATGGCTTAGGAGTGGGCCACCACCCCTTGGCCAGCCTGCTTTGCTAGGGGCTGCCTGTGTCCTTTGCACCTATTAGGAGCTTGTGTATATTTCATGTAGCAATAACAGAAGTTGGGACCTCTTGCTCTGATGGAAAATCTGCTGTGAGAAGGATTCACGTGAGCACTTTATTTTAACCAAGTTCAAGTCCAACACCAGCCCTGGATTCCTCACCATGGCTGCCTGGCTGGTCTCTGCCCATCTAGATTTTTGGCTGCATCTGCCGAAGAGAGGCTGGGATTTTCTTCTTGAGCAGAAAGGGGCCTCACTGCATTGCTGCCACCAGAAAGTGGACATTTTGTGGGTCACACACTGGAGATTTTGGGGCTTCAACCCTCAGCATCATTCTGCTGGACACTGGAAGTCCAACTGTGCACCCCTTCCAGTGGGGCACAGGTCTGTCTTGGTACCAGGCCTGATGCCAGGCTGTCTCTACTGCCCCACAGGGAGATGGTAGAATCCCAGAACTTCAGGGCTCTCTGCTTATCCTGGACAGCACCCCGCTGTCACTAAGGCTGTCCCTGGTGCTGTTTCAGACCCACATTAAAAGAGAAGAAAGGTTCCCAGGGGTGAAAAGCAGCGTGGGCACTAGACTCTGTGGTGGCAACTGCAACCTAGCAGTCTTTAGACACAGGCTTGACCCCGAGCCAGCCTGGCCAAGTCCCACTGAGGACCCCTGGCTGCAGTGGGAGTGGCCATTGGAAAAAATAAATAAATGTGCACATGGAACACAGAGCACAGAGTGGTTTGTACTGAGCCTCATGTGACTGGGAGTCTGGGGGGGGGGGCTCGAAGGTCTCCAAGTTAGGGTCTTTCTTTGCCCCGGAATGGGGCTCATGACCACAGCCAGCGGCCTGTCTGTCCAGCCTCAGCTCTGAGCAAGGCTTCCTCCTAACATTTCACCATCACTAGGGGCTGAACCTAGGGCCTGCGAACTCAGTTGGCTCCCCAACCCTTTTTATTTTTTATTTTGAGGCAGGGCCACAGTATGTTGCTCAGGCAGAGCTCAGACTCACAGTCCTGCTGTCTCTGCCTCTCCTACCTGGAATGCTAGTATGACACCTGCGTACTACATGCTGGTCATCCCAGCACTTGGGAGGCTGAGGCAGGAGGATGGCTGCAAGTTTAAGGCCAGCCTGGGCTACAAAGTGAATTTGAAGCCAGCCTGAGCTAAGTAGTAAAGCCTTGCCTCAAAATGACAAAATCAAATCAAACCATACACTTGCAGAGTGAGATGGGCCTCCTCAGGTGGTGCTAAATAGTGGGTATTCATTCCAGGGACTCTGAGGCCTTTTGGGGGATACATTTGGGGAGTAATGTGTATAGTAAGGTAAAGGCTACATGGGGTGTGGCTCAGGCCACCTATCTAGACAGAGACCCACCTGACCTGCAAGGGCACAGGGATATGGTCATCTTTTCAAGGACATCTTCTGTCCATGCCTACCCTGGCAGGTCACCCAGGTGGGAGTGATCCAGCTCAGCTATGGGTGTGACAGTGCTCTGGAGTGGGCCTGAGGGGCCTGGCAAGGTCACGGAGCCACTGAAAGTCAACATGTCCTATTGGACCAGCTTTCCAATCTGATCTGCTGCTGGTTCCCTCAGGTGAACCGTGGGTTCTGGCCCATCTGTCTACACTGCTTGAATTAACCCACCTTAATTTACCTGCCAGAGACAAGTGCAGAGGTCAGACATATTACAGAGGTCATTTCTATGCTTTAGGGTTGCCAGAAACAGGCAAGAATACCATAAAGTAAGATTCCATGTTTTACACAGAGTACAAATTAATTTAGTTGCTAACAAGCATCTCCTCTTAAAAAGGTAGAGATGAGCAGCAAAGTGGCTAAAGATATTTATGCCTTTTTTTTTTTTTTTCTGAGACAGGGTCTCACTCTGTAGTTCAGACTATCCTTAAATTACAGAGCCCAGGCTGGCCTTGATCTGGTGGCAATTCTGCCTCAGCCTTCCAAGTGGTGGGATTATAGGCTTGTGCCACAATTCCTGGCTATGACATCTTCAACAGAAGTTTTTCATTTAAATTAAGCTAACAAGGGGTGCTGGTTGGCAAATGAAGAGCTGGAGCCAGGTCTGGTCTGTGTTCAAAGAAAAACAGTGTTTGTAGGTGTGAGGGTCATAGAAGACTGCTTGCTTCAGAAAACACTCTCATATCATTTTATTTTATTTTTTATTTTTTTCCCATTTATTTTTATTTTATTAAAATACAAATGTCAATCAGACAGTTTCAAGACACCTTAACCATACAGAGTCAATGAATTAATACATTGCAAACTGTTTTCATAACGTTTTGGTATTGTACAAGGTGCATACATGATATTATATTTACAGATATTATTTCAGCAGATATCTCTTATCAGTGAATTAAGAGTGTAGTTGC
>PVKA01044803.1:0-15937 GCA_004027165.1 Ctenomys sociabilis | reverse complement strand
GACCCAATTCAGAAATGGGCATCTGAGATGAATACACACTTCTCAGAGGACGAAATTAAAGAAGCGAACAAATATAAGAAATTAACTTTCTCTGGACTTGATCTTCATGGATTCTGAAAGGTCTGCATAGGCCCAGGCAATACACCTGAGGAACAGGAAAGCAGAAATGCTAATAACTCTGACTCCTTTTCCAGCAGAATGCAAAGTGCAAGAGGAAAAAAGCCTGAGGCATCCTGGAGCAATTTCAGACTCTCTCTCTTAGCTCAGGTTACCATAACAAAATACACTGGCTGAGTGGCTTAAGCAACAAACATTCGTTGCTCAGTTTTTAGCCTTGGGTACCTAGGGTCAAAGCACAGGCAGCCAGTGTTGGGTCTGCCATCTTCCCCGCTTGTACAGGCTCCCTTTTCCCTATGTCCTCATAGCAGGTGAAGAATTTGTGTCTCTTCATCTTCTTATGATGACACTAATCACATTATGAAGATCTCATCTTCAAAACTTCATCTAACTCTGACCAAGCCCCCAATGTCTCATCTATACATATTAGAAGTTGAAGTTTTAATCTGTGAACTCCCACAGGGTAAAAACGTTCTGCCCATGATACCTGCTTTCACTTTTCATTTACACGTCCTTTCTTCAAGCAGTCCACCCTGATGTGTCCATCATTCTGATCTCAAATATCATGCACTTCCCCCTAATGTCACTTACTGAAGTACAGCTGTTTCCTTTTTACATTTTTTTATTTTATTTTATGTTAAAGAGCAAAAGCAAGAGCAAAAATCAGAAACAAAGACAGAAACATGGTAACATGCAATAATACATACATTACAGATTTTCAAAACATGAATAGCTAATTAATAATGGCTGTTATTGATAGGTCAGGATTTGAAGTTTTCCAGGCACTCTCTCCCCAAACCCTCTCACCCTAGCCCCATGCAGAGCCAAACTGAAAAGCACAGAACAAGTCCACCTGACTTTGACTTGGACAAGCAACCACAGAAACTCTCCTTTGCTAACATCAAAGGTCCCCTACAGACCAGGTAGCCCCCCAAGATTAGCTCTCCTTCAGCTGTTTCAGCACATGAGTGCCCTTCTCACTCCTTAAAAACCCCTGTGCTTTGCCCTGTTCTCTGCTGTCTTGGTCCACAGGAATGCCAGCCTGTTTGCTGTCTCCAATAAATCTACTCACATCAGAATGCCTGGTCTGATTGATTGCATGCATTCATACCTAACAGTTATATTACCTATTTTTATTGTCAATCCTGTGGCTCATATTAACAGATACAGTTATACAAGATTAGATAAATAATTGAATATTAATGCCTGCTTTCAAGAAACCTTAATATTTTCTTGTCTTTTTTGCTTTTTAAAAAAGTTAAAAAGAATATAATAATAATTGATAAGACATTAGAAACAGTACACATTTAGAAGACCAAGATGAAAGATAATCAACTATGGCTTTTTATTACACAGTGCTGTCTTCGATGTAGTTTCTTCAACTGCAGGTATTAGCATGCAGAGTTAGTCAAGGTGAAATTTCTATACATTAACTGCTATGGGTTTTTTTTGGCAGAACCAGGGATTGAACTCAGGCCCTTGTACTTGCCAGGGAAGTGTTTATTCTACTGAGCCATCTCCCAGCCCCATTTTTTAAAAAAATGATGGAAGTTATTAGTACAGTTATCTCAGCCATCCTGTAAATATACTTGCATTGTTTTCTCCTCTTCTTTTTTTCTATCTTTTCTCCTTTCACTCATTTTCACTCTTCAATCCTTAAATTTCCTTCTACTTTACTATATCTATTATACCTTTCAGTTTGATTTCTTCTTTTAGGTACTTACACTTGGGAAACAATATGATATTTACACATGTTGGTCTGATTTATGTCATTTATGAGTACAGCCTCTAGTTGCATGCACTTACATAGAAAGGCTTCAAGTTTTTCTTTCTTTATACCTGAGTAATACTCCATTCTACAAAAATATCACATCTTTTTCATCCATTCCTCAGGTGATGAGCATCTTGGTTGTTTCTAAGATTTGGCTATGACAAATTGTATTGCTGTATACATGGGTGCTCATATATCATTATAATGATGTTTTCAGTTCTTTTGGAAAAATACCAAGAAGGGATCAACTGGATTGAGTGGGATTTCTAGTCCCAGTTTTTTGAGGCATCTCCACACTGATTTCCATAGTAGTTGTACCAGTCTACTTTCCCACCAACAGTAGAAAAGGGTTCCTTTTTCACCCCTACCTCTCCAACATTTGTTATTAGTTTATTTCTTTATGATAGCCATTCTTTCTGGGGTGAGATGGTACCTCACTGCTGATTGACTGATTGATTGATTGATTGATTGATTGATTGATTGGTTTATTTATTATCTATTCGTAACCGGGTCTCACTACTCAGCTCAGCATCATAGTGGCCCTGCTATTTCTAGCCTCCCAAGCACTGGGGTTACAGGCATGCACCATTGCTCCCAGTCTCAGCGGCCAGCTCAGGACCCCAGGAGTGAGATCAGTGCAGTATGTGGTGCCAAGGATCAAACCTTGTACCCAATATTGTTTGAATTTGTGTTTTTCAAATGTCCAGTGCTATGGTACATTTTTCATGTATTTATTTGCCACCTGTATTTCTTCCTGTGAGAAGTGTGTATTCATCTCAGATGCCCATTTTTGACTGAGTCTTTAAATCTGGGGGGGTCTGATTTTTTCCTTTAGTTCTTTATATATTCTAATGATTTTTTTAATGTACTTAGTACAGAGTTTACAGTGTCTCACTACACAGACCAGACTCATAGTAAAACTACTGCTTTCTGCCTCCCAAACACTGGGATTACAGGCACGCATCACCACACCCAGTCTCAGTGCACCCTAGGGATGGATCAAAATAAATATTTCATCCTCTAAGTTGCCTTTCTCAGGTACTTGTTCATAGTGATACAAAGCTGACTAACACAACGTTAATTTTAACTATTCAACTATGTTAACAATACCCTTCAAGTGGGCCAGTCAAATAGCTCAGCGGATTAAAGCACCTGCTTGCAGGTTCAGAGACCAGGGGTTCAATCCCCATGCCTGCCATGGGCCGGTCTCAGTGGCCAGTTCAGGGAACCCCGGAGTGAGATCAGTGCAACAGATGGTGCCGAGCATCGAACCTGGTACACAGTGTTGTTTGAATTTGCGTTTCTCAAATGTCCAGTGCTGAGGTACATTTTGTCATGTATTTATTTTCCATTTGTATTTCTTCCTCTGAGAAGTATGTATTCATCTAGATGCCCATTTTTGGATTGAGTCTTTAAATCTGAGAGGTGTGATTTTTTCAGAACAGCAGAATGTGGGCCCCACGTTCTGCTGACCCCACCCCCAGAACATGCTGAGATGGCAATTGAGACTGGGTGTGGTGACACTCACCTCTCATCCCAGCTCTTGGGAGGCTGTAAACAGATGGATCACTACAAGTCTGATCTAGTAGTGACACTCTGAACTCCCTGTAAACCCTTCCCTAATAGAAATATATATGGATATATATTCAAGAATCCTCTCTTTATCTATTTATGCAATAGAACTTTAGAACTATTCAATCTTCTAAGGCAGAAATTCTGTAGCTATTAAACATTATTTTTTCTAATTCTTCTCAGCCCTTAGCACCATCTTTTAATCCCCCATATCTGTAATTTTTTACTGCTTTTGATACATAATATGAGTTAGATCCATAATTCTCCTCTTATAATTGGTTTGTTTCATATAACTTAATGTTTTTGAGATTCATCAATGTTGTGACATATAACAAGACTTCCCTCTTTTGACAGTTATTCAATTTTTCGCTGTGTCTATAGTCCATAAACCAAATTTTCTTTATCCATTTATTCACTGATGATCTTTTGAATTATTTCCATGTCTTGGATTTTGAACTCACTTGTCCTTATAACCATTGCTGCAGAAAAGGAAAATTCACTTGTCCAAACTTACACATAAGTGACAAAGACAGGAAGTCCTTCCTCAAAGCAAAGGATCTTGACTGTTATGCTATTGATGAGCAAATTAGCATTTATTGAATGTTTCCTGCTTTCAAGGCATTGTTTTAAGTATCTCAATACTGGTTCTTTTATTTTAGATCAGATTCTGAGCCCGTTGAGTTCAGGAAATCCCATTCCATCTAGCACAGTGCTTAGCACATTGAAAGTGTTGAGTATGTACAAATGGAATGCATGACAGAATAAACTTTATTTTCTCTAAAGTATGGGAGTAACAATAAAAATGAAATAGTTCTGCCTACAAGGGTAAAACTTATAAGAGATGTATTGCTTTTAATAGACTTTGAAAAATGAACATACACTCACTTATTAGAGATGAAGGGAAGGACATTCCAGGCATGAGGAATTATGCAGACAAAGTTTTTTGCAAAGAGCACCATGAGTCAATTTGCCTAGTGCACTCCACTTTCCCTTTGTGCTTGGGTGTCAGTCTTAGAGCCCCTGTGAACAATGACTAAACCCATGGATGATACACAAATCAGGGGCCTGAGGGCAACCACCTGATTGCATGGTTAATGAAAAACTTCACTGAAAACCCTGATATTCCATCAGGCTGTGGTAAGTGCTTGAATGACAAATCACATACAAGGTGTGACTAGAAAACACAGCATGTGTTTAAATTTTAAAAATTATAGTAACAGCAGCATTGATCCCACTCAAACATATTGCCCCCTCCTTGGAATTTTCTCAAGCACATCTAGAAGGTCTCTTTTGTGGGTATCCATTTTTGTGCTGCCGTGGCACCTCTGGTACCCTGAATTAATTATAAATATTTACCCTGGAGAAAGTGAGAATTTCTGAGACTCTCTGAGTCAGATCCACGCCATCCAAGCCCACCTGGCACGGTGAGTGTGTGGGAGAACTTCCAGCTTCCAAGTGCGCCTCCAGCAAGAGCCCTCCGAAGCCCCTACACCCAAGCCACCTGAGAGAGTGAGAACTTCTGCGACTGTTTTGGCATGATCCACCCCAACCCGACCCACTCTGCCTGGTGAGTGTGTAGGAGAATTTCTGGCATAGCCACACACCACCTAAGAGAGCCCTCCAGAGCAAACCTCAAGCACCTGCATAAATGAGACTCTCTTCTGCTCCCCAGAGACCCCAGCAACCCTCCAGAGGTCCTGCCACCAAGCCCATAAAGCGAGTAAGAAATTTGCGAGTCTCTTCGCACACAATCCAGCCCAGCACAGACTGATGAGTATGAGGGAGAGCTTCTGCACTCCCCGGGGCTCCCTGGGCCAGGGTCACAACAGAGAGACACCACAGGCTCACTGTTGTGCCAGAGAGGCACAACAGGTACACTTCCAAGGGCTGCAGCAAAAAGGAGCTGAACACAACACCTAGACCTAGGCCAGACATAAATGGATAAACTCAAACTTAATAGATCTGCACCCGATCTCATTATGTGTTAAGGTTATAACTGCACTAAAGCTCTGCACCAAAGGTCAGAGGACAGTGCTTTACAAAATGACAATGACAAGGAGCAAAATGAAATCTCAGGCCTTGAGCCCACCCATGATAAGTGCAGAGGACACTAACTCAGCTAAAATGAATGAATTAACATAATTGGAAGCAAAGAAACAACAGCAGAAAGATATAGAAGAACTCAGAGCAGAATTAATGCCTGAAATAAAAGAAGAAATTTTTGAATGTATAGCATCTGAAATAAAGAATCTAATGCAGAAAGATATGAGGGAAACCCAATGCCCACCCAGAACAAGTGCAGAGAACACAAGCTCAGCCAAAATGTATGAATTACAGCATCGCAAATGAAGAAACAACAGCAGAAAGGTAAAGAACTCAGAGTAGAAATAATTTCGGAAATACAGAAAGAAATCCCTGAAATCATAGCACCTGAACTAAAGAATCAAATACAGACATATATGGAGGAAAACCAAATTGAAAAAAAAAACTCTGCTGTAAAAGAATTAAGAGCTAAATCTAAAGAAGACTGTGATTTAAAAAAATAGAGGAGATTAGAAATATGATGGATTCCTTCAATGAGCAATATAGGAAAGAAATAGACCACATGAAGTAGAGTCAAAGACATATACAGGAACTTAAAATCTCAATCACAAGACGACAAACCTGTTTCAGTGAAAGAGAAGACAGAGTTTCAGATCTTGAAGATGCTGGTGCAGCTAGTGAAAAGCTGAGAAAGAACCTCTTAAAAACAAATAGGATGCAGGAAAAAGTAATCCATCACCTGCAAGATGATGCCAAAACGAACAATGTGAGAGTCATAGGCATCAATAAGAAACAAGGAGTCAATACAAATGATATAAAAAGAATACGGGCAAAAGTAATAGCAGAAAACTTCCCAAATATGAGGAAATGATCTGATATTCAGGTAACTGAACCATACAGAATACCACATAATTTCAATCCAACTAAAAACACACCAAGACATACAATAGTAAAGATCCCAGAAATCCAGCACACGAATAATATAGTGAAAGCCAATAGAGAAAAGAAGCTGATCAAATCCAAAGAAAAGAACCATCAGAATTGCTGCCGACTTCTGTTCACAAACCATGAAAGCAAAAAGAGCATGGAGCAGAGTATTTCAAGTCCTCTATGAAAACAAATTCCAGCTCAGACTACTATACCTTGCAAAACATTCTTTCAAGTTTGATGGAGAAGTGAAATATTTCCATGATAAAGAATACCTAAAGAACCTCTTTATGACAAAACCAACCCTACACAAGCTACTGAAAAATATTCTAGAGAGGGACCACAATGACCAGAACTCCATGAATGAAAACAGAAGGAACACACTAAATAAGGCAAACAATCAAACACAGGACAAAAAGGAGTAAACAACAGGAGATTAATAATGTGTAAATTATAATTCAACACATCTCAATTACAACCATCAGTGTAAATGGGACTCAATGCACCAACTAAGAGAAATATTCTGGAAGAGTGGATTAGGAAACAAAATCCAACAATATGCTGTATACAATAAACACACTTAACTCAAAAAGACATTCATAAGTTTAAAGTCGAAGTATTGAAAACAATACTACATGTCCCAACACCTCAGAAAAAAAGCAGGAGTAGCAATTCTGTTCTTAGACAGTCTTAACTTCAAACCCAGAAGGATAAAACAACACAAAGAAGGTCACTACATATTGGGTGGGGGAAAAATTCAAGAGGAAGAGGTAACACTCATAAATATCTATGCGCCAAAGAAAGGAGCACCCAACTATAAAAGACAAATCTTGCTGGACATGAAAAATCTAATATCTAATACCACAATCTTAACAGGGGACCTAGCACCTCCTTATCTCAAAAGATAGGTCAATAAGACAAAAAAAAATTTGCAAAGAAGTAGTATAACTGAACCCGAGCATGGAATAAATGGACTTGTTGCATATATACAAAGGGTTCAACCCAACCACAGCTGAACGCACATTTTTTCAGCTGCATAAGGAGTATTTTCTAAAATAGACCACATACTAGTCCATACGTCATGCTTAAGTATATGCAAGAAAACAGAAATTATCCCATGCATATGATCTGACCACAGTGCAATGAAACTGGAAATAATTGACAAAAGAAACCATAAAACACCCTAAATTCGTGGAAATTAAACAACATCCTACTCAGCAATCAATGAGTCCCAAATGAAATTAAATAAGAAACTCAAAAATATCTACAATTCAATGAAAATTCAACCACAACTTACCAGAATTTATGGGATGTGATGAAAGCAATTCTCAGAGGGAAAACCATAGCTACAAACTCACACATTAGTAATACAGAACAGGAACAAATAAACACCCTAATGTTGCACTTCCTACTTCTAGAATAGGAAAAGCAAATGAAACCAAGAGCGCAAAGATAGGAAGAAATCATTAAGATTAGACCAGAAATTAATTCAGTTGAAAGGAAAAAAACAGTTCAAAGAATCAATGAAACAAAAAGCTGGTTCTTTGAAAGACTATATAAAATTGATAAGCCTCTAGCTAACCTCATCAAAAAGAGGAAAGAAAAAATTCAAATAGAAGCAATAAGGAATGAAAAGCATGAAATCACCATAGACTCAGTAAAAATGCAGATTATCAGTAGCTACTTCGAGAATCTTTACGCTCACAGAATAGAAGATGCAGAAGAAATGGACAGATTCGTTAAAAGGCACAAATTACAAAACTGTATCAAGAAGATACAACAACTCTCAATGACCCAATAACAGCAAACAAGATATGCAACACAATAAAAAGCCTGCGAACAAAGAAAAGTCCAGGTCCTGATGGATTCACAGCTCAATTCTACAAGAAATTTACAGAAGATATAATCCGTACACTGCTCAAACTATTCCATGAAATTGAAAAGGAAGCAGTCCTCCCAAAATCATTCCTGGAAGCAAGAATTATGCTGATTCCAGAACTGTGGAAAGACAAAACTAAAAAAGAACTACAGGCCAATCTCCCTCATCAACATAGATGCAAAAATCCTCAATAAAGTCCTAGCAAATAGAATACATCAAATCATCAAGAAGATCATACACCACAACCTGGTAGGATTCATCCCATGGATGTAAGGATGGTTCAATATTTGAAAAATCTAAAACTGTAATATACTATATTAATACACTGAAGTCTAAAAGCCACATGATCATCTCAATTGATGCAGAAAAAGCTTTTGACAATGTCATTCTTATTCAAGACCCTAGAAAATTGGAATAGAAGGCCTCTACTTCAACTTGATAAAAGCCATCTATGACAATCCAACAGCTAATATAATTATAAAAGGGGAAAACCTGAAATCTTTTACTCTTAGATCTAGTACAAGACAAGGATGTCCTCTATCACCCCTCCTAGTCAATATAGTTTTTGAATCATTAGCTACAGCCATTAAACAAGAGGAAGAAATAAAATGAATAAGAATAGATAAAGAAGAAGATAAATAATCACTATTTGCAGATGACATGATACTTTATTTGGAAGACCAAAAAAATCTCCAACAAGAAGCTACTAGAATTGATACACAAATTCAGTAGCATAGAAGGACACAAAGTCTATACTGAAAAGTCAATAGCATTCCTCTACACAGATAACAAACACACTGAGAGGGAAATTAGAGAAACAATATCTTTTACAATAGCACCGCGGAAAATGAAATACCATGGAATTCACTTAACCAAAGAAGTCAAAGATCTTTTCACAGAAAATTACAACACCCTAAGAAAAGAGATCATGGAGGCTTTCAGAAAATGGAAAGATATTCCATTCTCCTGGATAGGAAGAACAAACATCATTAGAAAGTCCATATTCCCAAAACTGTTGTACAGATTTAACACAATCTCTATGAAACTGTCACCAACATACCTCTCTGACCTAGAAAAATTGTTCCTAAAATTTATTTGGAACCAGAAAAGACTTAGAATAGCAAAGGCAATCCTGGCTAAAAAGACAAAGTAGGAGACATCACAATTCCTGACTTGAAATTATACTGCAAAGCCATTGTGATAAAATCAACATGGTATTGGCAACAAAATAGAAGTAAGGCTCAATGAAATAGATTAGAAGATGCAGAGGCCTCTATGAACACACTCAGCCAGCTGATCTTCCACAAAGGGGCCAAACATGCTTACTGGAAGAAAGATAACCTGTTCAACAAAGCCGGCAAAACTGGCTTTCTATATGCTGAAAACTAAAACTTGACTAGCTCTATCACCATGCACTAAGCTAAAGTCAAAATGGATTGAAAATCTAAACATTGAAACAGAAATATTCAATCTCCTGGAAGAGAAAGTAGGAGGAGCTCTTGAAGACATATGTGTAGGCAGAGTTCATGAACAAACATGTATTTGCATGCAAATCACTTGAATGAATTAATAACTGCAACGAACTCTTCTTGAGAAGTTTTCGCACAACAAAAGAAATTATCAACCAAGTGAAAAGACAACCCATAAATTTTGAAAATATCTTAACCAATAAACACTCAGATAAATATCTTCTCTCTAGAATTTATAAACAACTAAAATACAGTAGAGCCCTCAAATTTAAAGACCCAATCCAGAAATGGGCATCTAAGATGAATACACATTTCTCAGAGGACAAAATTAAAGAAGTGAATAAATATATGAAAAACTGGTCCATATCACTAGCCTTCCATGAAAAGCAAGTTAAAACCAGAGTGAGATACCATCTCACTCCAGAAAGAATGGCTATCATAAAGAAATCTACTAACAACAAATGTTGGAGAGGTTGTGGGGAAAAGGGAACACTTCTCCACTGCTGGTGGGAATGTAGACTGGTGCTACCATTGTGGAGATCAGTGTGGAGACTCCTCACAAAAGTAGAATTGGAAATCCCATTCATTCTGGCTATCTCCCTACTGGGAATTTTCCTGGAGGAACTGAAAACATTATATCATAGTGATATATGTGTAAATATGTTTATAGCAGCACAATTTGTGATAGCTATATCTTGGAAACAACCAAGATGCCCATCACATGAGAAATGGTTGAAAAAGATGTGGTATTTTTATACAATGGAGTATTATTCAGCTAAAAAGAATGATAAACTTGATGCATTTATATTTAAATAGATGCCACTCGAGGACATAGTCATATGTGAAATAAACCAGACCCTGATGAGCAAATATCGTATAATCCCCCTAGTATAAGAAATCAAAAGAAGAAATACAAATAGAAAAGTATAACCCAAGTAAAAGGAAAAGAGAATTTGAGGATTGAACAATGAGGAGAGGGTAAGGAGAAAAGCTGGGAAACAGGACGTGGACAAAGCCATACATTTATATGCACAAGGTAAAGATCCCGAGAAATATCAACAGGTTTTTTAAAGTAACAGTTAAGTAATAGAATTCTCAACCCAACTATCTATATATACCTGTGAACCAAGAACTTTACTGAAGGTAGCAATGTGTAATAGGAGGGTGATGTTTGGAATGCCTGCCATTCTGGTCAGCTAAATACATACTTCCTGTCATGACATGCCAATTATTACCATACTATCTCACAAGTAAATGTTTTTTTTGAGGGGTAATAAATGGAAAAAAATAAAAAATATACAAAAGAAAAAATTGTTACAGGACTGTTCTGATACAAGGCTGTATATGGTTAGATTTCTGTGTAATAATATGAGTATATTACTTTTTTCATTTTTTTCTGCATATTTTGTAAGGACTTAAAATCTGATATATCAGTACTTGATGGAAAATATCTGTTCCACATTATGCCTAAGATATTTGATATTTAGACAGATACATAGAGTAAACCAAACTGCATATGTTGCAGGGTAATAATAATCAGCTTCTCTTCTGGATGTTTAAGCCCCTAAGTTTGCAGATCAAAAACTGGAGAAATGGAAGGGCTGCAAGGTCAGCCAACATTTTGGCCCTAGCCTTTCAAGGTCAGTGAAGCCTCAGGACATAGGAGAACCTGTACTCTAACAGCATGGAACTCAGTTGTGCCCCAAATTTTCTAATCAAGGATATTACAGAGCCACAGAAAAATGGAAGGATGATGTATAGTGTGCCTAAGGAGAGTCACATGGAGAGAAAACTTTCTCACAGTCTTTTCCACAGAGCAAATTAGTCTAGCACTGGCCATGACTCATTCATATGGCTGACACTGACAAAAGATCTAAAAAATGAAGTACAGTGTTACAGGATAAACCCTGAGGGGAATTGACTGATCTTATCAGATACAAAAGTTACATTTCTTGTTATATAGGTCTTGATCTATCTTGGTCTTAACCATCTAGCAGAAAAGTATAAAAATGAAGTACATAAAGTAAAGCCATAATAATATGCTGAGCTATAAATGGCTCTAGTCAAGAGCATCTGTGGATGCCCCATTACTATTGTGGACTGCTGTATTGTGTTGGAGTGTTTTGCTAAATTCAAGCTCCTATAATAATTGAATGCAAGTAAAATACCCATCTCTGACATGACTAAACAAAAACAGAGGGTACAAAGAAAGACCATTCTGCATTGTATATACAGAACAGTTAGGATAAATATGCAACTACTTTTGCGTAATTCTATGAGAAGCAAGATTTGCACTAATAGTGTTCAGACAGGAAATCCTGTCTTCTTGTAGTATGGATAACCATTAGGAAGATAACAATATAAAAAGTATTAATTATCGAAACTGTACTATAAATCAGCTTTTAAAAAAAGATAGGTATACCGCTACATTCTCTTAATTCAATAAATAGAGGGATCTGTCTTAATAGTATTTGTAAATGGAATATCATGTCTGCACCTTGTACAACAAATAACCACTAAAAAACCAAAATGCAATGTATAATTATTGAATCAATTCTACTAATTTGATTCGAAATTCTCTTTGTTCCTCTTTGTTCTTCAATAAAATTAGAAAAGAAGTTTACCCTTCGTACTCATACTCAGCCACCATATCTTTCAATCACTCCAGTATCCTTTAAATAGGAAGTGATTTCTGAGCCAGAAGTCACACTGGACCAGCTCCAGCAGTTAAGGCATGTGAGGACACATGGTAGTTTCCTTACAAGTCTCCCTGTCCATCCCTCTTGCGCAAATACCTTTGAAAGTGAGAAGATCATTAGCCCTGGCAACACTTTATATATTCACCAGACTTTATATATTCACCAGACTTTATATATTCTGAGACTTCCAGAAATCACTTTGTGGTTTACAGGTGTAACTTCTGAAAATTGTAAGACAGACCTGCTTCCTCTCCCCCATTTGTGGAAGGCACTTTGCAACAACACTCACTGGAGTTTTCATCGCACCTCATAAAGACATGATAAAGGACTTGCAGACCTGATTGAGAAAGTGGCAGGCACAATGAAATAAGTGTGTTCAAAGTTATGGAAGAATACTTTGAGGAGATTCATAGCAATGTGTCCTTTACAGTTATTTTTTAAATTAAATGAGCCACCATATCTTTCAACCCCTCCTCTATACTTTAAATAGGAAGTTAGCCATTAGAATAATGAACTAGCAGGAAAAACTTAACAAATAGAGAAGCAGGAGAATGAAACAAAATCATGGAAAAATAAATGTGGGACCAAGTGATACTGGAGAGGCAAAAATTCGTGTCTGTCTCTCTAGTTCCAAAGCCCATGAATCTAGTCATTTCCTGCTTTTGGCACTTATGAACTTACCTGTAAGTACCTCCTAATACCTCTACATAATTAGGCTGTCTTTAAAGACTTTCCATTGCTTCCAATATGATAAAAATACACACCAGAATCACAGAGAAAGAAGCACAGGCATGCAAGCATTAAAAAGCATACTATCTTCTGGAAACCATGATTTCTTTAGTTTACCTAAATCAAAGAGAATATTGGTACTTAGTTCAGCAAACCTTTAGTGCATGCCCACTATATACAAGATGTCTAACTAGTTGCTAAGCAAACAGTTAAAGCATGAAATAATATAGTTGTCCTATTGCAAAGTAGCATGAGTTTTTTTTTTGTTTTTTTTTTTTTTTTGCATCCCCGTATTTGTACACCTTGTTTCAAAAGAAACAATTTGGTACCCATTGCTGCAGCACCAGTATCCCCAACTATGCAAGACCCCTCAACTACAGCTTTCCCCTCAGGCTTTGGTGCAGGGCTATGCACCAAAATGTAACTAACTGAACAGTTCTATGTGCTTAGGGGGTCATGGAGCACTGTGATGCTCAGAGTTAAAGCAGACCATGGAGCACACGTACTCATCTTCCCAATGTGCAGATAAGGAAGTTTAGGTAAACCTAGGTAGAGGTATCATCACAATGTGTACAATTTGTAAGCTTCCTGCTGTATAATTGGCTTCAGTCTTCCGAAATGGAGTTTTCATGGTAGAAGTTTCAGAAAAATAGGACGAAAGTTTAGTATGCTTCTGAATTCATGTCACAATATACGAAATTTACATGAGCTTGGTAATTCCAGTATAACTCTCTGTACTGTCACAGGAGGAAGTCATTGTTCTATGATTCTATAGCCTCACTCCCAGGAATAACTCATGAAATCTAATTGGCCTCCACTTTGGAAGTGGCCAGGATGAATGTCAAACCTCAAGATTTCCTAGTTTCAAGAAACTGAAATCCCTCACTTCTTGAACCTGGAAAATTTTCTTCTGCAACACCCTTGACAGGTGCATACCTAGCTTTTGCATGGATATTTTTGAAAGTGAAGGGGTCACTAACTCTGGAGACATTTTATATATTCATTAGAGAACTGAGACAGTTAGAAATTGCTTTCTGGCTTAGAAATATCATTTCTCAAAAATTGCAGGGTAGGCCTGCTTCCTCCTCCACATCAGTATTATTCTTTCAGCTCCCTGGTAATATTCCATCCAAGTCTAACTCCTTGCTTCTGCATTTCCTCACCCCACATCCCACTTATTAACTAGCTCCTTAAAAACAAACCTAGTCTTTGCAGCCTTTTTTAAAGATGGATTTATTTTCCTTGAGGAAAGCAAAGACATTATAGAATTAATTTGCATTGCTAATTAACATTCCAAGGATTGTAAAAGGAGCAAGGTTAATCCTTTTCTGTTTAGCAACATTTACTCTAGATTTTCCATTCTTTGCCTGGATCTCCCTAATGAGGTATATCTGCAATCCCTGTTACTAAAGAAAGGTGTGTCAAACTTGGCCTTGCCCAGGAGGTGAGAAGAAGCTGGGAATAATTTGTCAGAAAATTGGGATGCTAGAAAACAACACAGGACATTGTATTAAATGGAGAACACCAACATGTCTGAATGGCTTAAGTCATAAACCAGGAAGCTATGAATGTGCTATAACTCAAAATGATGAGAACGGTATTCTCAGGCAAGCGCAAGGACCTAGTTTCTGTCTCAGGCACCACATATAATGTCGGCCCCGCCCTCAGGCTCCCTGAGCCAGCCACTGAGTCCAGGTAAGGTGACACAGACTTGTAATCCCAGCAGTGAGGAGGCTGTGAAAGGAGGATCACCACAAGTCCAAGCTGCACAGTGAGAGTCTGTACCAAATAAATAAATAAATACAATGTATCCAGATCCTTTGGGAAAATTCCCAGTAGAGATATATGTGTACCTATGTTTATAGCAGCACAATGTGTGATAGCAAAATCTTGGAAACAACCAAGATGATCATCATATGAGGAATAGTTGAAAAAGATGTGGTATTTCTATATAATGGAGTATCACTCCGCTATTAAGAATGATAGGTTTGAAGTATTTATACTGAAGTGGATGCCACTTGAACATATACTCATAAGTGAAATAAACCAGACACACATGTGTAAATATCGTATAGTCTCCCTAGTATAACAAGCGAAAAGCAGAAATACAAAAGGCAACATACAACAAGTAAAAACAATTGAGTCAGATTAGGCAAAGTGAATGGCATATGCTGCAGGATGCTAATCAGCTTTTCTTCTGGATGGTTAACAACCTAATATCACAAGTCAGAGTTGCAGAAATAGAAGAGCCACAAAGCCAGCCAACATTTTGGCCCTAGCCTTTCCAGGTCAGCGAAGACTCAGGACATAGGAAAACCTGTACTGCAACATCATGAAACTCAGGTGAGCTCCAAATTTTCTGAACAAGGAGATTATGGAGCCACAGAGGAAAGGGATTGAAGTTCTAAAGTGTGCCTGGGGAGAGTCACATGAAGAGAAAACTTTCTCTCAAGCTCTCACAGAGAGCAAACTGGTCAAGCATTGGCCGTGACTCATCCACATGGATGACACAGACAAAGGAACTACAGAATCATGTACAGGACTACAAGATAAACCCTGAGAGGACTTCACTGACCACATAGGAAATATAAAGTTCATGTGTTGGTATATAAGTCTTGATCTATCTAGGTCTTAACCATCCAGCAGAAAAGTATAAAAATGAAGTATACATCGTGGGGCCATAATATTAAGCTGAGCTGTAAATGGCTATGGTCGACAATTTCTTTGAATA
>PVKA01044802.1:0-15943 GCA_004027165.1 Ctenomys sociabilis | reverse complement strand
ATTTTGGTGGTTTTCTTTTTTTTTTCCTTTTTTTACCTGTGTATCCAATGTGTTGTGTTTAATCAGAAGAACAGAATTGAAGGTCTACTCTTGATGAAGTCCAAACTCTGTTTCCATCTGGAAGGTACCATATTGCTTCCTCCTTACTTATTGGCACGGCAGACCTTCTGGATTTCTTCTGCCAGTGCCAGGCAGGGTAGGGTGTGTTTCTTTTCAGCATCCAGCTCCTTCTCAGAGACCTGGCCCAAGAGTTTCTGGACCAATATATTTTTATCTTTCAGGAAAATGTTCTTATTGATTCCCACATTTAGGACATCCTCCAGAGACCCAGATTTGAAATGGAAGCTTAAATATCTGTTTCTTTTAAGACCAGGCTCTTTCTCTTCAATCCATGACAGTGGGATTTGTTCTTGGTCCCCAGGAACACAGTCATTGTCACATACTGCTCTGCCTTCTGTTCTTCCAGTGTGGCAGAGAGAAGACAAAGCTCCCCAAAGAGAGAGACCGGCTTGGTCAGGTGAGAGACGCTGCAGAAGGCAGGGAAGCCAAGCTGTTCTTCTTCCAGGGGGCAGCTGTGAAGAGAAGGGAGGCGTTCAGTGGCCTTTTCTCTACCACTTACTTTTTTTAGGAATGCAAATTCAGCCATGAAGAGTTCCACATGCTGTTCATACAAGACTTTCTGCTTGGCCAGGGTCCACAGTTCCTGAGCTGCCACCAGAGACAGGGTCCTGAGGTATCCAACAAGGCTGTGCTTTCCAGCATCAAGGAACTCCTGATGTGGTCCTCATGACTGGCACTTTCAATGGTGACGAAGGCAACCTCATCTCCTGGCTAGAAAGAGTATCTTCCAAAAAATCTGCTGAATGCCATCAATGTTTCTAACTTCCCATCTGGGCATGATGCCAATCAAGTTCAGGAACGCTGAGGACAGATGTGGATTCTGCAAGTCCCTCATTCGCAGGGAGCCAGCTCTGCCAGCACCAGCCGCCGCCAGGTCAAACTTTCCTTCAGGCTCTGCGTTCATCTTGGTCTCTTCCTTCAGTGGCTAAGTCCTCAGCTCTGGCTCCTCCCCCACTGCAGTCTGTAGGAACAACCCTCTCAGAAGGATCCAGCTCTGCCAGTGGTTTACTTTTCTGTCTTTATGAACAACTCACCCTTCATATCTCCCTTCATTTGCTTCAGTGTCATTAGACTCCTGCCTGAATTGGTGATTATTGGACCATGTAATACTCTATATAAGTTTTATTAATCCCCACTACCACTTATGTATATGTGTGTGTGTGTGTGTGTGTGTGTGTGTGTGTTTGTATGTTTGTATATGTGTTTGCATATGAGACAGGGGTCTTCTTAAGTCATTCAGTGGCTCATCCTGAGCTCATAATTGTGATGCTTCTCAGCCTCCCACTGTGTTGAGGTTACAGGCATGCTCCACCATACCAACCCTAGTGTCCACTGTTGAATATGTCAGTGGTTCACTTTAAAGTAAAGTTGAATTTCAAGGCCACTGAAATTCACTGGACTTCTTAAAAACTTATTTCTGTGCTGCATAGTAATCCAACTAAATCAACACGGTGTTTGCCATTCCCTGTAATGCTGATTATGTGTATGAGGTATCAGTGGGTCCACCAGAGCTTGCATGAATTCCCCAGGATAGCTGCATGTGGGCCAGTCACCTCATACCATTTCTTTTGTCTTCCTTTCACAGGAGGATGTAGACTTCTTTAGTTTCTTCATCCCACTTTATGAAGGTAATTGACTGTCCACTTGATTTATTGTCTTGAGGGTTAAGGTTTTAGCTAGTCATTCTTCTCAGTTCATAGTTCATTATGATCACATTTTATGGCAATTTCTCCTGTCTCCCCACTTTTTTGTGTGTTCTCAAGATTATGACCTTTATGGGCATAAGGTACTTTTGTTTTCATGGGTACCTGCCACCATAAAGGATTGTTGTGGTCTGTACAAATTTCATTTTCTTTCCTGATTTGAAAAAAAAAAAAAAACTTTGTTGGGCCAATCTCAAATCTTCCAGTTTTCCTTATATTTAAAAAGAAACTTAGGCCATGCATGCATAGTGGGGCATGTTCAAAATCCTAGCACTCTGAGGTCGAGGAAGGAGGATCATAAATTCAAGCCTAGTCTGAGCCACTGAGAAATTCATAAGACCCAGTCTCAAAATTGAAATAAAGAAAAGGACTGGAAGTAGCTTAGTGTGAACTCCCTGAATCAATCTTCAGTACCACAGTGAATGAGAGAAAGAGAAAGAGAGAGAGAGAGAGAGAGAGAGAGAGAGAGAGAGAGAGAGAGAGAGAGAGAGAGAAAGAGAGAGAGAATGTCTTTTTCTGAGTTCTTAAATGAATCTTGGGTCTAACGCACTATATTTCCTATACCTAATGGATATCTTAGCCCTGACTCTTCTCTTAATCTGCCTTCTCTTTTATCTCCACATCTCATTAGCATTCTCTTCTTCTAGCCAAATAGACAAACCTTCAGTGTGTTTGTGGTGGATCCTTCCTTCATTCTTGCACAGTGTATATATTTTTATTTATATGCTCTTCAGCATATTTTGAAAGAAAATTTTAGAACATTTTAGCAAAAAGATTGTAAAGATATTTCAGAGAGTCCTCAAATATCCTGCATCTGTTTGCACTACTACCATCTTATCTTGCTATGGTACACATGACACAATAACTATTTTTCTTTTACAATAACTATTACTGATTCATTATTGTTAGCTGTAGTCCACATTCCTGTAGTTTTTATTTAAAGATGTTTCTGTGTCAGATTGTTACCCAAGATACATTCCACTTGGTAATCATTTCTTACCCTCCTCTTGGCTGGGACATATTTTTTTCCAGAACTTTCTTGCTTTTGATGACCATTGACGGATCTGGGGAGCTTGGCCATTGCCTTGGGATTTCTGTGCACTCAATATTTAAGAGTGCTGGGATGGCAGTTGCTGCTATAAAATAAGCATAGAACCCAAAAGTGGTAGAACTGGGGTTTGGTCTCTGAGGAGCTACCCCCAATTCTACTTTTTCTTACACCCATGAAAACTGTAGAAATGGACTTTTATTTGAAAGAATAGCTGTTTAAAAGGAGCTAATGGGTTCATGTAGGAACAAATAGTCTCCAAAATACATGTAACATATATGCACCATTTGTAAGGTCTTCCTGCCACTTCAAATCCAGTCATTAGCTGAGTGATTTCTGCAAATCTCATTCTTCACCTCAGCTGCTTCTATCAAAGTAGGGGAAAAGCAAGAGGGCTACAAAGCCACTTCCTAGGCCATCAGTGGCAAATCTATGACACATGTGTGTCAGCAAGCTGTTTATATCACTGAAAGCTCTAAAAGATTTTCCATCTCTGGCCTAGGCCATAGCCTGCCTTTGACTATTGTACGGTTCTTTTTTTTTGAGAGGAAGACCCTGGTCAGAGTTCATAGGATGGTGATGACAATGATGCTGTACATGTAGAGCATTATGTGTACCAGGACACTCAGTGATAGGAGCAAGTACATGAAATTCTTCTCTACCCTAGTTTTCCTTGTCTGAAATTGGTGCTTCAACTTCCTGACCTTGAGTAGAATGATATCATGTCCAAGGTCAGCTGCACTTACTGTGAAAGCAGGAAAGGGTTTATGGAAACTACTTGCTTCGCAATAACAATGCTACAGGTGTAGAGGCATAAAGTGGGGAATCACCCAGAGGGCAATATTGTATCCAGTCTAGATTTTCTTTTCACCATTGTGGTGGACTGACAACTGGTGGCCTGATTGAAACACAAAGATGAACTGAACCAGTGTGCTGGGTATGGGAGACTCATCTGAGGATTGTTGTCATCTGCATAAGAGACAGAACTGGAGAGGAAAAAAATTAGAAGCTGTTGGAAGCTGCTAGGGAGCTATTTGGAGGAGTTGTCATGCTAGTTTTCTTGATGAAATTGACTGTTCTCATCAAAGGAGGAGCACAGGAAAATGTCACTGGGAATGGATGTGATTCACTTTGGGGGCACTCTGGCCACTTTGAGCATTGCTTCCTGGCTCCAGAGAGGAAGATGATGCACTGCGCAGTCTCCTGGAGAAGCTTGTTGCATTAACTTCCTGATAGGAGCTTGGCAGTTGTCATTGCCTAAGGAGATTGAGACTGTTGCTGAGGATGGCTGTGGTACATTTCGAGGGAGCTCTGCTTCTTACCTTGAATGTTGCTTCCTGGCTCCAGTGCACATCCTGCAGCTTGCTGACACAGATCTTTCATCCCTCTGCACAGACTTTCTAGCTTCTACCACAGACCTTGGGGCCTTCCTAGTGCAGATCCCTGAAGTGGGCCTGCATGAGACATAGTCATGGGCTCTTGGCCTACAGTTGGACTCATGGGGGACATTGTTACTCTCTCTAGGTCTTCAGGTGGACTAACGCATGACCTTCTCATGGGATCCAGGCCCTCATATGGATTCTTTTGGTCTTTGTGTGTGCACAAATTTCATGCACTGCCTTTGTATATGATTTTTTGGGTGACTATTACAAAATAATCTTATAAATTAAGTGTCCTATATTAAACTGTTTTCCCTAGCTGCCCCAAACTATAACTATTTATGTAAGGGACAGCAGATACACATGGGTGAAACTACTTCTGCAGTCACAGAGCTGGCTACTGGCAAAGCTGAGAACAAAAACTAATTTCTTGTCTATTGGACTTCTCATATAACACTCTTTATTCATGTTGTGCTTCACTGCATTTTAAGCTAGAATTTATTTCCAAATTTCTACATTGTTATGAAACTTTAAATAAATTAGTTTGCTTGGCTTATTTGGGAGAATGAAATGGAGGAAGGGTAGGAATGTTGGATAACATGAATTTTCTTCTGTCTAAATTACTATGAAATATGAACATAACATATACTACTGACACTTATCATTACCATAAAGAGACTTTTTAAAAGAATTGGATAAAAGTAGTTATACACATGTGCTCTAACCCATTGTTTAAACAGTGTGGGTTAAATCTGACCCATCAACTGGCTTTATAAACAAAGTTTTATCTGAACACAGCCCCATTGGTTTCTGACATATTTCTAGTGACTGATTTTGTGTATAGCAATGGAGTTAAGCAGTTGTGGCAGAGATCACATGGCCTGAAAAGCATAAGATATTTACTATTTGGCCTTTTCACTGAAAAGTATACTGGCATCTTGTGTAGAATAATTAGCTTAACTTCAGCATTCATGTTCAGCAGTACATTTACTGGTTTTATCCTTGGAGGAGACAGAACATAATAGTGAAGAGCTATGTCTTTGGCCTCAGATCTGGATTCAAAATCTGGTGTTACTTTTTATTTGCTATAAAACCTTAAAGAAGATTCCAATTTTTTCCATACTTTAGTTTCTGAATTGAAAAAAAATGAGGCAATGACTTCACTTCTTGCAGTAAATAGGAGAGGTGTATCAGTCACTTGCCTGTTGCTAGGACAACACACCTGTCACTTACAACTTATAGGAGGAAAGGCTTGTTTTGGCTCATGGTTCAGTGAGTTCAGTTCATGGTCACAAGGTGGAAATGCCATGGCAGAATGATATGGCACAGGAAAGCTCTCACCACAGAGTAGTCAGGAAGTAGAGGGAGAAGTGAGTGGAAATGAGAATCCCTTCTTCCAAGTCACACTACCAGGCCCTACCTCTGATCAGGAGACTTTGTGGTACTGTTTGGATGTAAACCATAACAAGTCAAATGAAAAAGATTTATTATAGTGTCTGGCATGTGGTGATCCCTAAATAAATGGTCTATATTTTAGATTGATCACTTATTCTGTGACTTTTAATGATGCTGTTTTCTTGGCATGATGTTGCTATTTTGTTCACTCAGCTTTTATGAATTTCATCATCTCCTAGCTATGCTTCTAGACCACACACTGAATCTATGTTCACTGTTGTGTTTCTAGAACTGATCATGGATACTTCCTGTACTTTTATACAAAAATATTGTCCTTTTTTAGATAGGATCTGGTATTTCTTCTAGACATAGTCAGATTAGTGGAGAAAGTTGAAAAGCCTTTTATTCCACACAAATGGCAGGCTAGACAAAAACTGAGAGATAATTAGGGAGAAAAAGTTGCTGAAGTTCCCTTTCAAGTCCAACTGGGATAACCAGATGGACTGTGGTACCAGTCCATTGATAAAGTCTGAGGGTGCCAGAAGCAAACAAGATTTATCTTCTATAAAAAATATACTAGACTTAAAATAAACCTGTCTTGAGGATTTTATTTGGTTGATGCAAAAGACTTTGGGTAGGTCTTTCCATCTAAGACATGGTTGACCTTGTCAGTCAACGTTGTCAGGGTCTCTAGAGGCTCTTTGCAGTTTTGGCTTAATCTCAAACAACCCATTTCCATATGCTAGCCACTCAGAGGTACTATACTGAGATCGAGTGATCCTGACGTTATTTGTGATTATCTTTGAAGCCTCAAAGCACCTTGTAGAGTAGGGGCAGCTAAGTCTAAATCAATCACCATACTTATTTACAATATACTGTACTTGAAGAGGTACAACTAACCTTGGGGTATCGTTTTATAATAAAAATGTAATAGGTGTTCATCTTCACATAAAGAGCCAGACTCACAAATGTTTGTTCCTTCAAATAATGAAGGAACAAACTCTTATATGCCCATGCTATGTGGTAGGCATCATACTAAGTCCTTGCCATGATTTATCCCTTTAATATATTTTGCATTTTAATGAGACAGGTGTAATTGTTATCATTATGCTGCCAACAAGAAACTGAGACAAAGAAAGGTCAGCTAATTTGCTAAGGTCCCAGAGCTAGGATGAGCTTAAATGACTGGTTAATAGATCTCAGAGTCTCCCACATATGACCGAAAGCAGGGCTGGACTTGATGTTAGTAACTCCAGGTGAAGTATGAGTGGGTGCCAGGTGAAATGCTTTGAATTGTTGCCTCTAACAGTTGTAAAATTGATGAAATAGAATGATTTATGGTTGCTTTACTGAATAATTTACTAACTAAATCATTTGCAAAAGCAGTAAGATGTAAAATGGGGAGACATGGAAAAAACGAATTTGAGCCAGAGAAGGATCAATAAGAACTTGTAGAGAAGAAACTGACCACCAGGGATGGGCTACTTGGAGCTCTCTGCCAGGCTTACCTTTGACTTCAGGAGGCAAAGCAGATGGGCCTCTGAGATGGCTGCTTCCCATGCTGCATGCTGTCTGAGAGGTCCATCCACTCTGATGGGCTCTGCTTCTGCATTTTCCCCACTCATCCACTCTTGTTGAATCAAAGGGACCCTTGTCTAGAGCAGACCTTGGTATGAGAATTCTCATTCAGATCCTAGATTCTACTGCATCCTTGTTGACTATCACGTGACTTCTAAGAATGACCATTTGAAGAATATTGCACAATTGACAAAGCTTCTGCATGTTACCTTATTTAACTCATGCAACACTTCCCAATATCAGTGTTATACTGTACCGTATGAGTGAGAAATGGGGCACGAAGAGTGCAAATGGTCTTCTTAGTGTCTCAGCCATGTGGACATCTGACTCCAAAGCTCCTTCTGCTCACTCTTGCACAGGTGCCTACATCTCACAGTCTGCACAGGGAGGAAGATAAGACCCAAAGCCAAAGAACTGGCTCCCCATGATAACTCTTCATTAATTTTGTCATTTTACATTTTTTAAATCATTTATTGTCCTACATGGACATCTGTTTAATATATGTTGGGAAACAAAGGCATTTCCTAGTGTTAATTTCAGATTAGATGGCCATTGTTTGTTTTATGTCTTTTTAAAGACAGGGTCTTGCTACGCAGTTCAGGCTGGCTCTGAGCTCACTTTTTTATTTTTTAGAGTTTTATTTATTTTATTTTATTTCATTTTAATGAGAAAAAATAGCAATGTAATAATTTCAAAACAGATTAGTAGGAAGTTACAATGATTGATATATTGCATATTCTTGTCTTTTCAGTAGTTATTCAGAAGACAGGATGAAGACATCATATCTTGTCTACAATAATATTAGTTCAAACCTTTCTTCTCATTGAATGAAGTAAGAGAAAACAACTGAATACCTACCCTAACTACCTTGTGTACACACACACACACACACACACACACACACACACACACACACCACACATAGGTATATAGAAATATAGTTATAATTTTTTATAACAAAATGGTCCTTTATTTATATCCCCCTTTTTTGTTTTGTTTTGTTTTGGGTACTCCACTGAAGTTGGAGAAATCTTCAAAGGACCTTTTCATACTTGATGCCAGACCAAAAATTGTAGGTACTTGAATTCAGCAAACTAAACCAATATAGTCCAATGGTCCATAATAGGAGTGAGTTGCCAGCACAGCTAACAATTGTCAGACGTTGTTGACTTGAGCCTTCTACAGCTCAGCATATTAATATGGCTTTACTTTTAATACCCCGTGGTTCCACTCTTCTGCTGGATGGTTAAGACAAAGTTAATGTAAGACCTATAAAATTAAAAATATAATTTTTGCTGTCTGGCAAGATCATTTAAATCCCCTCTGGATTTACCCTGGAACCATGCACCTGGTAAATCTTTTATTAGTGTAAGCCATCTGGGTAAGTCACGACCATTGCTTGACCAGTTTGATCTCTGTTGAAGCCTAAGAGAATGTTTTCTATCTAGGTGACTCTTCTTAGGCACACTACATCATCAGTCACTGTCCTCTGTGTCCCCATAATCTCTTTGATTAGAAAATTTGGGACACCACTTAGTTACAGGATGTCACAGCAGACGTTTTCTTATGTCCTGAGTCCTCACTGACTTTGAGGGGCTAGGGCCAAAATATTGGTTATCCTTTTAGCTCATTAATCTCTCTAGCTTTGGTTTGCAAACTTCAGTTGTTAAACATCCAGAAGAGAAGTTTAATGATATTATTACCCTATAACAAAGGCTGTTAAGAATAACATCACTATCTGGCTGAATATCAAACAACTCAGACATAAAATGGAACTGCTATTTCCCAACAACAATGGATATTCTAAAAAATTTAAATTCCTATATAATGTTAAAAAACAATTGGACATTTTTTACACAGAAATTTAGAAATCAAACCATATACAACATTATAGCAGGACAATCCTATGACATTGTTTTCTTATCATTTGTTTTCTTCTATTACGCCCGCTTTTCCCCATTTACTTTAAAGAGAGTACAGCGATAATGTATATGACATTTAGAAGTTGAAAATGACAGGTATTTAAAACTTGGTTTTAGTATTGCACATTGCTGTCAGCAATGTAGTGGCTTAGTTCAGAGATATCAACATATAGCTAGACAGGGTGAGTTCTACCCATTAACTGCTGTTTTCAAAAACCTGACGGAAGTTCTTTAGATCACTATCTTAACCATCTTGTTTATAAAAATGTATGATTTTACCCCTACCATATTTCATACCATTTCTAATTTTTCTCTCTTTGTGGTTTACTCCTTAAACTCTCTTTCCATTTAACTGTGTTATACCTTACAATTGTTATTTCTTCTTTTGAATTCTTACCCTAGGGAGATAATACTATATTTAGACATGTGGGTCTTGTTTATTTCACTTATGAGTATATTTTCAAGTTGCATCCACTTTCTTACAAAGACTTCAAGTTTGTTTTTGTTTATAACTGAGTAATACTCCATTGTAGAAAAACACCACATCAGGGCTGGGGAGATGGCTCAGTGGAATAAGCGCTTCCCTGGCAAGCACAATGGCCTGAGTTCAATCCCCAGTTCTGAAAAAAAAAAACAAGAATAAAAACACCACATCTGTTTCATCCATTCCTCAGATGATGGGCATTTTGATTTTTTCCAAGATTTGTCTATCACAAGTTGTGCTGCTGTAAACATGGACACACATATATCAGTATGATATGATGTTTTTCAGTTCTTTTGGGAAAATTCCCAGAAAGGGGATAGCTGGATTGAATGGAATTTCCAGTCTTAGTTTTTTGAGAAGTCTCCACACTGATTTCCATAATAGTTGCACCAGTCAACATTCCCACCAGCAGTGGAGAAGGGTTCTTTTTTCCTCACAGCTTCTCCAACATTTGTTGTTGGGTGATTTATTATAGCCATTCTTTCTGGGGTGAGACGGTATCTCAGTGCTGTTTTAATTAGAGAGCTAATGGCCAGTGACGTGGAGCATTTTTTCATGTATTTATTTGCCTCTTGTATTTCTTCCTCTGAGAAGTGTATATTCATCTCAGATGCCTATTTTTGGATTGAGTCCTTAAATTTTGGGGCCCTAATGTTTTTTAATTATTTATAAATTTTAGATAGAAGATCTTTGTCTGAGTGCTTAAGATATTTTTTCCAAATTTGTGGGTTGTCTTTTCACTCTGTTGGTAATTTCTTTTGATGAGCAGACACTTCTCAGTAAGAGAAGGTCCCAGTTCTTAATTCTTTCAAGTATTTCTCATGCAGTTTTATTTTTGTTCATGAAATGTTTGCCTACTCCTATGTCTTCAAGATTTTCACCCACTTTCTCTTCCAGATGATTTAGTTTTTTCTCTTTTAATGTTTAGATCTTTAATTCATTTTGACTTTAGTTTAGTGCATGGTGATAGACCCAGGTCAATTTTTATCTTTTCGCATGTGGAGAATCAGTTTTTCTATCACCATTGTTAAAGAGGCTATTTTTCTTCTGGTAAACATGTTTGGTCTTTTTATCAAAGATGAGATGGCTGAGTTTGTTTGAAGTTGTATCTGCATCTTCTAATCTATTCCATTGATCCTCAGGTCTATTTTTTTTGCCAATACCGTGCTGATTTTATTATAATATCTCTACAGTATAATTTCAAGTCTGGAATTGTAGTGGCTCCTGCCTTGCCTTTGTTGCCAATGATTTCCTTTGCTATTCTGGGTTCTTCCTGTTCCAAATAAAATTTTCGAACAATTTCGCTAGGTCTGTGAGGTATGTTGGTGGTAATTTTATAGGGATTGCATTAAATGTGTATAAGAATTTTGGGAGCATGGCCATTTTCACACTGTTGGTTCTTTCTATCCAGGAGCATGGAATATCTTTCCATTTTCTGAGGTCATTTACGATCTCTTTTTTTCAGAGTACTATAATTTTCAGTGAATAGATCTTTGACTTCTTTAGTTAGATTAATTCCTAATTATTTCATTCTTTGGAAAGCTATTGTACTGTTTCTCTAATTTCCCTCTTGGTGTGTTTGTTATCTGTGTAGAGGGATGCTATTGACTTTTGGGCTTTTACTTTGTATCCTGCTATGCTACTGAATTTGTTTATTAATTCCAGGACCTTCTTGGAGGAGTTTTTTTGGGTCTTCCAAGTAAAGTATTATGTCATCTTCAAATAGTGATAATTTAACTTCTTCTTTAGCTATTCTCATTCCTTTTCTTTCTCCTTTTTGTCTAATGGCTCTAGCTAATGCTTCTAGAACTATATTGAATAGGAGGGGTGATAGAGGACATCCTTGTCTTATACCAGATCTAGGAGTAAAAGATTTCAGTTTTTCCCCATTTAGAATTATGTTAGCCATTCTGCTGTCATAGATGGCTTTTACCAGACTGAAGTAGAGGCCTCTATTCCACTTTTCTGTAGGACTTTGATCATGAGTGACTTTGTCAAAAGCATTTTCTGCATCAATTGAGAGGATCATGTGGTCTTTGAATTTAGCTCTATTGATATAGTGTATTACATTTACAGTTTTGCATATGTTGAATGATCCTTACATCCCTGGGATGAATCCTACCTGGTTATGGTGCATGATTTTCTTGATGATTTGCTGTATTGTATTTGCTAGGACTTTATTGGGGATTTTTGCATCTCTGGTTCTGAGGGAGACTGGCCTGTAGTTCTCTTTTTTAGTTGCATCTTTCTTTGATTTTTGGTATCAGTATGGTACTTGCCTCCAGGAATGATTTTGGGAGTATTGTTTCCTTTTCAATTTCATTGAAGAGTTCAACTATTATTGGGATTATATCTTCTATAAATTTCTTGTAGAATTCAGCTGTGAATCCATCAGGATGTGAGCTTTTCTTTGTCAGTAAGCTTTTTAAAAATTTAAAATTTAATAATTTTAATTTCATTGGCTGTTTTTGAGTTATTGAGAGTTCTCATATCTTCTTGATTCAGTTTTCATAATTTGTACCTTTCTAGGAATCTTTTAATTTATTCTGTGTCTTCTATTCTGTGAGAGTAAAAAATTTCAAAATAGTTATTGATGATCTTCTGAATTTCCACTGGGTCTGTGGTAATTTTGCCCTTTTAAATCCTTATTGCTTGAATTAGAGTTTTTCTTTCCTCTTTTTGATGAGGTCAGCTAGTGTCTTAACAATTTTGTTTAATCTTTCAAAGAACAACTTTTTGATTCATTAGTTCTTTGTACTGTTTTCCTTTCTTTCTTTCTTTCTTTCTTTCTTTCTTTCTTTCTTTCTTTCTTTCTTTCTTTCTTTCTTTCTTTCTTTCTTTCTTTCTTTCTTTTTTTTTTTGCAGAACTGGGGATTGAACTCAGGCCCTTGCACTTGCCAGGGAAGCACTTATTCCACTGAACCATTTTCCTGGCCCTGTACTGTTTTCTTCATCTCAATTGCATTGATTTCTGCTCTAATCACTATAAGTTCTTCTCTTCTTTGGCCTTGGGTTTGTTTTATTTTTCTTCTTCAGGATGCTAGAGGTGCAGCTTAGTGTATATATTGGTTCCCGTTCTGTTTTCATAATGTGTGAGTTTACACATAAATTTCCTTCTAAGAGCTGCTTTCATTGCATCCAATAAAATCCAATAAAATTGTGTTTGAATTTTTATGGAATTGTAGGTATCATTTAATTTCATCTGTAATCCATTGGTTGCTGAGAAGAGTGTTGTTCAATTTCCATATATTTGTGTTTTTTTGTGGTTTCTTTTGTCATTTATTTCCAGCTTCATTGCACTGTGGTCAGATAATATGTGTGGGATAATTTCTGTTTTCTTGCATCTACTTAAGCATGACCTGTGGACTAATTTGTGGTCTATTTTAGAAAACACCCCATGTGCAGCTGAAAAAAATGTGCATTCAACTGTGGTTGGTTTGAACACTCTGTATTTGTCAACTAAGTCTATTTGTTTGAAAGTCTGGTTCATTTCTTCTCCCTGTTTGCTAATTTTTTGTTTGCTTGCTGTATCTCTTTGGGCTGGGGGGTGTGTTATGGCCCCCTGTTAAGATCGTGGTATTGGATATTAGATTTTTCATGTCCATTAAGCATTGTCTTGTGTGGTGTTTATTTATGTATCACTGTTACCTCTTCCTCTTGTATTTTTCCCCTAACCAGTATATAGTGGGCTTCTTTATTTCATTTGATAATTCTTGGTTTGAAGTTCGGATTGTCTGCAAAGATGGTTGCTACCTCTGTTTTTCTTTTCTAAGGTCCTAGAGCATGTAGTATTGTTTTCCATCCTTTGTCTTTCAGTCTGTGTATTTCTCCATGTGTTATGTGTGTTTCTTGTATACAGCGTAGTGTTGGATTTTGCTCCGTAATCTACTCTGCCAGTCTATTTCTTTTAATTAGTGAATTAAGTCTGTTTACATTGATGGCTATAATTGAGATGTGTTGACTTATGTTTGATATATTGTTGTTGTTATTATTATTATTATTATTATTATTATCACTATTATTATTAGTTTTGGAACCAGGGAGTGAGCTCAGGCTGTTGTGCTTGCCAGGGAAGCACTTATTCTATTGAGCCATTTCCTTGGCCCCCTGACATGTTATTTACTTGCTGATGGTTATCTATTTTTCTGCTGAGTTTAACTGTGTGCTTACTTGGGGAGTTCTTTCCATTCTCATTCATGGAGTTGTTTTCATTTTGATCCCTCTGTATAATACCTTTTAGTAGTCTGTGTAGGATTGGCTTGGTCATGAATTTCTTTAATTGATCTGTGTCATGGAAGTATTTCACTTCTGCATTAAACTGAAAGAGAGTTTTTCAGGATACATCAATCTGGGTTGGAAACTGTTTTCTTGCAAGACTTGAAGTACTTTGCTGCATGCTCTTCTTGACCTGTGGTTTGAGAAGATATATCTGCTGTTACTTTGATGGATTTTCATTTAAATGTGATCTGTTTCTTTTCTCTACTGGTTTTCAGTATTTTGTTCTTATGCTGGTTTTCTGGGATCTTGGATGTGTTTTTAATTGAGTTTATGTTATTTGGAGTTCTATATGCTTCAGTTACTGAATGTCAGATTCTTTCCCCATATTTGGGATGTTTCTGCTATTACTTCTGCCCATATTCTTTTCATATCATTTGTTTTGCCTCCTTCTTTCTTATTGATGCTTATTAGTCTCACCTTGTTCATCTTTGCATAATCTTGCAGGTGATGAATTATTTTTTCCTGCATCCTTATTGTTTTTAGCATATCTTTCGCCACCTTTTCAATAGCTGCAATGGTACCCTCAAGGTTTAAAAGTCTATCTTCACTTTCATTCAGACAGTTTTTCCAAGTTTTAATTGAATTTTTATTCTCTTGAACATCTTTAAGTTTTGTATTTTAGGTCAGGATTTAGAAGGTGTTCATGGTCCCACTACTAGATCTGCTTCCATACAGCCTACCAACAGCTTGGATTACAGGCATGCACCACGATGCCCAGTGTCAATTGCTGTCTCAGTGTTCCTTGGGGGCAGGGCCAGCATGGCAGTCCTGTGGATCAGACCCCTGGCCCCTGCATCTGCTTGTAGGCACTTTAATCTGCTGAGCTGTTTGGCAGCCCTTTGAATACTCTTTGAATCTGTTTAATGCATTCTATTTCTTTCCTATAATTGCTCATTCAATGTTTTCATAATTTTTTATTGTCCTCTATTTTTTCTCAGTTTCTTCTTTAGAAACACTTAATAATTCTTTTATTATAGTTATCATTTCTTTTTTTACTTCAGAGATTATTTCTAATCTGATTTCTTCTATCCTTTTATGTATTTGTTTCTTTACTTCCAACGCTATTATTTCAGAGATTTTTTGTGTGTGATTCTCAATTTCTTCTATGCTAGTGTCTCTTGTGTTTGTTCTGGGTGGGCTTGGGGCCTGCAAATGCATTTGGCTTCTTCTCTTTGTCATTTCTGTATATTACTGTCCTCTCTCCTTTGGTTCAGTTATTACCTAAGCACCTACTGATATTATTACTCAAGAGAGATCATGTGGTTAAGGCAGTTACAATTTTCTACTTATAGTGCAACAATTAGCAACACTAATAATGGGTGGTGAGATTTAGCAATTGACAGACTTTTGTATCTAATGGGTTTATAATTTAAACCATAAGAGCAAATGTTATGATTGTATAGCAAAGCAAATAGTAAATTGAGAATATGTATTTAATTCAGTTCTTCTAAGTTCTGGCTGGTTACCTCCCCTTGATGTACCTGGAGTCTTCCAGGCAGACTACCTCACCCCAGTTATCTGTTACCACTTCTCTCCTTTAGAGAGAGAGAATACTCATGTAGGTCAGGGTTTAGCAGTGTGCCTCACCGGGTCGGATCTATCAAGTTCAAACTCGTCCAGCTGAGCCTGTCTTGGGTCTGGCTGCTGCGCTTGGTTTCTTCCTGCTGGGTGCACTGCTGTGGAGTTCCTCTCTGGCTGGTCCCAAACCAACTTGGCGGGTGAGCTCACTTTGTAGCTCAGGCTGGTCTCGAGCTTTGAAGGATCCTCTGGTCTCAGCCTCCTCAGTGCTGGGATTAGAGGTCTGTGCCACCATGCCTGGCTGAATGACTGTTCTGAATGCTCCTTTGCACCATGGGCAGTTTTGCTGCTCTCTAATCTTTCATGGCAGCTGATTTTAATGAACTTGGAAGGAACAAGAGTGGTTCCTTCAAGAGAAACCATGCCAGCTTTAGCATCAACTCAGATAAATAAGTAGATAGAAAAGATTTTTCTGGAATAGTCTTACAGATAGTCTCACTGTCTTGTTTAGACAATGT
>PVKA01044801.1:0-15938 GCA_004027165.1 Ctenomys sociabilis | reverse complement strand
TGAAGTGTCAAAATCTGTTCCTATTGGGTTCCTTGTTCTTATTAATAATAAAAATTAAACCACAGCATAAATTTACTAGGAAAAGTTTTAATTAAAAAGTAAGAAAAAGCGATAAGGAATCTCTAGCATAGGAAGCAGACAGAGGTCAGACCAAATCTTAACAAAGGAGAATATAAAAATTAGAAAAGGACTCCAGCTTAAGTAGCTCTCTTACTCTTTTATTACACTTTTACTTTAGTCAGCCTGACCTTCATCAACTGAAGATCGACTATCTTACAACCTTTTTCCTGTTAATGTGTGCCTCTACCTGGAATTACTTCACCACTCTCTTGTAGAGTATTCCTATTCACATTAATGATTCAGTTATACCTCACTCCTTAAAACTCACTCAAACCAATCTAACCGGGAATGTGCTTCATAGTTGTTCACTGGTAAGCAAGGACATGTCAATAGTCACTGACTGAACTGGATAATCATGCTTGCTCATCTCACTTCTTCTTTCAGTGCACAACACCTAGGAGGAAAATTATATTTCATAAATTCTTCCAAATATAAAAGGAGCAGTAATTTTCAGGTTGTAATTCTTGAAAAAGGCCTCATATCTAAAAATGTTCATATTCATCTTACTTAAGAGGAAGTTGTAGCTCAGTGAATGTGATGTTTTATTACAAAAAGAATAAATAGTCAGAACTGGGATCTCAAATTTGTATTTAGGGAGGTGGGATTTATCTGGTATCCCTGTTTCTGCCTCTGTCACTGATTTTATCTGTCACTGTCTTTCTATCTCTGCCTCTCTGTGTCTATCTGTGTCTCTTTCTCTCTCTCTCTCTCTCTCTCTCTCTCTCTCTCTCTCTCTCTATCGTTCTGTCTCTCTCTGTCTCTAATTTTCACTCTCTTACTCTTTTTCCATATGGTTTAGTAAGCTGCAGTTCACTTTCCATACAGTTAACTCATATAAATTATATTATTCAGTGTCTTCTTAGTGTAATCACAGAACTATGCAACCATAATTAACTTAGAAAAAATTTTACCAAGAGAAATTTCACCATCTTTGGTAATCACTCTTGGTCTTCCTGTAACTTTCTGATCAGCAGCCCTGAGGAAACATTAATATACCTTCTGCCTGTATAGATCTGCCAATTCTGGTTACTACATGGAATTGGAATCATAAAATATGTCTGAGTCTGGCTGCTCTTATTTAGCATAAAATTTCAAGCATGATTCATGTTGCAATATTTATTAATACTTCATTTGTTAAATGGCTGAATTACATTTCACCATATGTATTTATCACATTTTATACATTCATCACTTAGTAATAATTTGGGCCATTTCATTTTGGGGAACTATAAATTATATTCCTATGAACAGTTAGGTGCAAGTGTTTCTGTGGACTTCTTTTTCCATTTCTCTTTGTACATAGAGTACAGTTGCTGGGCCATATGGTAACTATAATTTAATATTTTAAGAACTAAAATACTTTCAAAACCTGCAGCATCTATTTATAATCTTCACATCCTTTATTTAATTATGACATTGTTCATTATTAGACTTATGGAAAGGATATTTATGAAGAGCACTGAATAATTATTTTAAAATGTCTCTTGCAGCAATTATGAATAACATATGAAAATAGTGAGAAACAGATTTTTATATCAACATATATATCAAGTCGGTGGAATAAATCCTAAGGAGCACAATTGCTAGATCATATGGCAGAACTGAATTTATTTTTGTAAGAAATTGTCAAGCTACCACACACTTTATACTCCCTTGAGCTCCTATGTCTTCCCTTGCCAGAATTTAGTGGTGTCAGCATTTTAGACTTTAGCCATTCTCAACGTATTGAGTGGCATCTGTTCTACATTATTCGCCATTTTTCCATGCATATACATTTTTGGTCTTTTAAAATTTTTACTTCAGCAAGTTTTTTAAAGCATATTTAGGACAGGGTCTTCAAGGTTACAGGGTTTCACTACATAGATTGGACTCATAGTGATTCTCTTGTTTTCAGCCTCCCAGGCTCTGGGATTACAGGTACGCACCACTACGCCCAATATCAATCGCTGTCTCAGTGTGCCCTGGGAGCAGGGCCAACATGCCAAGCCGGGGATTGAACTCTGGCCACTGCACTCTGCCTAAGCAGGCACTTTATTCTGCTGAGCCATCTGGTCACACCTCAGCTGTTTTTTTTTTTTTGTTTTTTTTTTTTTTTTTATTGAACTACAAATGTCAATCAGACAGTTTCAAGATAACAATACAGATTCGACAAATTAATACATTGCAAACTGTTTTCATAATGTTTTGGTATTGTACAAGGTGCATACATGATATTATATTTACAGATATTATTTTAGTAGATATCTCTTATCAGTGAATTAAGAGTGTAGCTGCTTATTTATGTTATTTTTTATGCCTGAATTATATCCAAAAATTCAATAATTATTTACCTAGTGGATGACCATAGCACTAAAAGCTGACATAATAGCACTAAAAGCTTGTCCAACCACCATTAGTGCAGATCTTGCCTCTCACAGGATTATGTGGAAGCACAGCGTTATCTATCCTAACTGTACTGTCTATACACACACATCGTGATTTTTTCTTTCTACACCCCTTCCTTTGTCTACACCTGTTTTCCCTCCTTTCACACTATTAATTGTATTTTTTAGATTTTATTTACTCTTTCACCTTCTTACATTAGGGAAACAAAACAGTGTTTAAACACGTGGGTCTGATTTATTTTATTTATGAGTATGGTCTCGAGTCACAGCCACTTACCTGTAAAACCCTCAAATGTATCTTTCTTTATAGTTGAGTAATACTTCATTGTCTGGTAACCTGAACATCACTTTGAAGATAACAATATGCAATAACCATTGTTGATTTCTATCATCTTGTTTCAAAATCCTGTATCATTTTAGTGTGTGTTTATTTTTATTCTCTTTAAAATAAAAAGGTAAACTGTTTTTTGAGTTCCTTTTTATAAAAAGTGCCCAGATTGAGCTATGTCTAGAGTCAAGCTTTGCATTATGAGTTTTCAGTTGTTCCAGCACCTTCTGTTAAAAACATTATACTTTACCCATTGACCTGACTTTGATCTTTTGTCAAGTATCACTTGACTGTTTCTGTCTTTTTCAAGGAGCTCTGTTTTGGGGCTCTCTTCTGCCCCTTTGATTTATCAAACATTGAAAGAAGAAATGATTCCGGTTTGCTACAAATCTCTTCCAAATGGAAGAAGTAAAGAGAATGAGTCCCAAGACACCTTGAGACCAACCAGAAAAAGATATTTCAACCAAAGAAAGATATTTCATATGAGAAAGACAACAGACTAATATCTTTTGTGAGTATACATAGAGAAATCCCTTTCAAGGACACAGTCCCTCACCAATGGCTTAATTCCTCCCAGAAAGCCCTGTCTTGTAAAGGTTCCCTCACCTCCTGAGTGTCACAGGATAGTGACAAAGCATTTACATTTGGGGATCCTTTAGGATCTAGGGCCTCATAATGACCAAAGCTTAGATGGTCAACATATGGGATAAAAGTATAAAAACAAAATCATTTTTAAGTGAATTGAAGCCTTGTATTATGCATTCAACCATTTGATTTCTGCCTGCCTTCTTCACTGGTATAAAGTAGGTATAGACAATACTTTAATTCTGTCCAGTTGCATTTTAAAGGTTTCTGAAATGTGTATTATGTGTGTTATGATCCTGTCAGTAGAAACTGCTGCTTTAAGTTTAAAGTTTATAAAAATTCCTACACATGGAATTCTTAATAAAGCTATTGATTCTTTGAATACCAACATTTTATTATAGTCTTCAGTTATAAACTGTGGTTAGGAATTCAATAATTGAACAAAATTATTTCCTCTACATAACTAATATAGCTATCTCACTGTATTCTTTCAAGTAGATACTCATTCATAAGTTTGTTTAATTTAAAAGTATCAGCTAGAAATCTCTGAATATACTTGGATGTCTATTAAACAAAAAGAGAGACAACTGAAAACCTAATTTTTGTTAAGACACATACAGAAAAATACTTGTCATATATAAACCAAGGTACAAAAGGAACTTGCAATTGCAAAAGTGCTTTGAAGAGCTCATAGTTAATGCAGCAATGTATGAAATATTTTGCTATGTATAATTTTTAATTTATAGGCCCAAAATATTAATTATTGATACATGAATTTTAGAGACTCTGAAAAATACACTTACCAGAACTGATGGATAATAGTTTATAGGATATTTATAGGATAGTCCTAACATCCACATTATAATCATACATATCTTCCTTATATTTTGGTACATTAATATCATTTATCATCTTTTCTATTCAGAATGTTATTTTTTATTTATTGAATTTTGAAGCAATTTCTTTGTTTTCTGTTCCCTTAATAAGTATTAATAATGCCTATTATTTAAGAAAATAATTATTTTTACTGTGAAAACAATTAGATTTTGCCTTCACATTTTGATAATTTTGATATGAGATATGCCAGAGAAAATGCCGAGATCATTTCATAACATAAATACCTGACAAATGTAGATAGACAGGCATGCAAAGGGCAAGTGCACATGAATTTTTATTTAACTTACCAATTATCATTTTAAAGGGCATTTTAATGACTGAAAAAAGAAGATAAATTATTCTGGTTTCAATAGATTCTGTAATAATGCTTGCTAAATAACAATGATATATTATATTAGGGAAAAATGCCATTAAAATTTTCTTTAACTTTTAAAGAACTTGAGGCATATATTGACAAATTTTAGGGACCATGAAGAATGGCAAGGTTGAAATATTCCATCAAATCAAGTAATGAAATCAAATATAAAATTAAGATCTAACATAAAATGTCCTCTCAATTTTAGAAATCTAACTTTTAAACTGTAATTTATAAAATGGCTTCTTGTCTTTAAGAGTGTATGTGTTGCATTTCACATTATCTATTTTACCTTTTGGATTATAGTTGCTATCTTTTTTTAGTATTTTATACATGTGGCTCTCATTTTTTTCTCCTTATGAGTATGGTCTCTAGTTGCATCCTTTCACCTAGCTAAACCCTCAAGTTTCAGCTGAGTAATACTATTCAAATGAAAGAATGACTTAGGAAGAGCAGAAAAGTAAGAAAGAGAAATAAAGAAAAATATATAGGATAGATGACATAATTGTACTACTTATTTCTATTCGTTTATTGAAAATAGAAGTTTGTGCTATTTTTAATTAATTTTGCATGCCTATATCTGGTAATCTGAACAACTACTTTGAACAATATGTAATATAACAACCATTGTTGATTTCCTACCATCTTGTTTTGAAATCCTGCATTATTTTGAATGTGTTTTTTAGTTTCTATTCTCTTTAAAATAAAGAAAATACAATTGTATTATTCATTTGCTCATTTTTTTTTATTAACTTGGGTGAGAAACAAATAGCAATGAGACAGTTTAGTAAAAGGTTAGTAGGACAGTTACAATGCTTAATCATTTCCTAATTTGAAAACAGTAATTCTTTCAATGTTCATAAAGCTCCATACTTAATTCCAATGTGTCATAGAAGACAGTTTCATTAGTCACCTGCAGCTTGCCTCCATCTAAGGTTCTTGCAAACTATTGTACTTTCAGATGTGTTGCAGCTGTATTCTTCAGGACAAGCCCTATGAACCCAAGCTGCAGTATCTCCCAGATCTTCTGTTTCAGTTCTTCAGAATAATATAATTAGCCAACTCCATCACTGACAAGTCTCACAGATCACACGTAACTAAATATCTTAGCTATTTTTTCTTTTCTTTTTTTTTTCTGCTACTCGACACCCAAAGTTAAAGCAAAGAAGATTTACTTAGTTCATAGTCGCAGAGGTTTCAGTCTGTCATCAGCTGGCTCCAATTCAGGGTGACATGGCAGGCAGACAGGCATCATAGAAGAGAAACACTTCATGGTGATCAGGAGATGTCAAAGCAAGCAAGGAACCGTAGCAGATTTTTTCTGCCCCTTTTATAATCTATCTAGGCTACCTGGATTAGAGCAAGCCAAAGTAGTCAGTAGAGTGATCTGGTAATCCCCCACTCTCACTTCTAGCACCCTTAATCCTAGTACTGCACCCTGAATTAATCACACACTAGCCGCCACTGAAAAAGCCTCACGTATGACTGCATGAGGCCTTGGGGGGAATCTAGACACAGACTTCCCGCTAAGTAAGACATTCACGGGTGATCCCTGTTGTGTCAGGGCCACTCCTGATTCACTTAACCACTGTGTGGAGTTTGGGGATGAGCAAAATATACCCGATGCCACTCAGAGGTCTCTGTGAAGCACAGTTTTCCTAGAGGAGCATTAGGCAGGTAAACACTTAGACGGGGCCCATCACAGATTGTTGAGATATAAGACAGTTCTGAAATGGAGCCTCGGGATTGCAAAAGCTCTCCCCTGGGAGGGGTTGAAGTGGATGGCGTTGCTTGTGATGGGGCAGAAAACACTTGCGAAGAACTCAGTCTGAGCAAATACAAGGGTGCTCCTCAGGAGACTCTCACCCACCAACCTTGCTGTTTTAAAGCACTTAAAGGCACAGAGACTCATATCTCATTCTTTCTTATCTACTTCTTACCCAGTGAGCTCAGATGGGAAAGTGGTGTGCATCTGTACCCCCTAGGCATACATGATGTGAATGAAAACTAGAGCTTGTGTTTAATTTGTTTTATTTCAAAGAGGAAAAAGAAAATCCAAAACCCAATACAATGGAGCATCACTCACCCATAAAGAAAGATAAACTTGAGGCCTTTATAGGTAACTGGATGTAGCTAAAGGCTATATTTATAAGAGAAATACATCAGACCCACATGTGTAAACATCGTCTTGTTCTGTAGTATAAAAACCTGGAAGAATACATGTTTAAAAAGTCATTACAGTAAAAGACACATTTCCATAAATCCCCCTCACAATGTGTCCTCTCCCTTCAAACTCATCTATCCTACCATTCCTGCCAATTTCTGAAGCCATTCTGGAGGTCTCTTTCACGAATATCTTTAGCTGCACTCTTATGGCTTATGCAGTGTCCTAAATTGATTCAAAATACTTATAAATTTCATGGTTGTTTTGACTTTGGCATCGAGCCAGAAGTCACACAGAGCCAGATCTTGTGCATAAGGTAGATGAGAACAGAGCAGTTTTTATGAGCCTGCTTTTCATCCAGTTGGTGCTGAGCAGAAGCATGCTCTGTCATATAGTACCTTGCAGAGACATACAAGAGAACTTGCAGAACTGCTTCAGAACCTGGCAACAATGATGACCTAAGTGTGTTCAAAGGGAGGGGCAGTCTTTCGGTGGGGCTTAGCAGCCATGTGTCTTTTATTCTAATATAGTTTTAGTTTAAATACTCACCATTGTTTCTGATCACCTCTTATACATACAAAACTTATTATTTTAGAAGACCAGAAATGACAAGCATTCCAAGCATGACCCTAGTATTAGACATTGCTACCTTCAGTGCAGTTACTTAGTTCACAGGTATCAGCATATATAGTTAGTCAGGATGAGAATCCTACCAATTAACTGCTAGTTCCAAAAGCCTGCTGAAGATTCTCAGGATCATTGTTTTACCCACCTTGTACATGGAAAAGTATGGCTTTGCCCCTGTCATGTTTCCTGGCTTTTCTTCTTGCCCTCTCTCCATTGTTTAATCGTTAGGTTCTTGCTTTCCTTTAAATTGTGTTATACCTTTCTATTTTTATTTTTTCTTTTGAGTTCTTACATTAGAGAGACTATACAATATTCACACATGTGGGTCTGGTTTATTTCTAGTTAAGAACTTCTGACATTGCCAGTCCTATAGATAACTCACTACTATTATGGACTACTTGACTATATTGGATTATTTTGCTGAATTCAGGCACCTACAGTATTTAAATGCCAATGGAATACCCATCTCTGACAAAACTAAACAAAAAGTGGATACAAATGAAGGACCATTTTGTATCAAAATAATTAGGATAGATGTACAGCTACTTTTCCTTAATTAAATGAGAAGAATGATTTGTACTAGTCATGTTTGTGGACAGGATATCATGTCTGCATCTTGTACTATGAATAACCACTACAAAGTCAACAATATTCAATGTATTACATATTGAAACTGTCCTACTTACTGGTTTTGAAATTGTCTCATTGTTATTTGTTTCTCAATAAAATTAATTAAAAAATTATTATTTTATTATAATTGAATATTTGGCACATTTAGGTTTTTTCCTTTGAGTTATGCAAAATCTTCAGTTCTTTATATTTGAGTGTGCTCATCTCACAGTCCCATTTCATTTATGTCTCCATAGCTGTTATACTCATGATTTGTGAGGAAATAGATTTAATACAGGACATATAATTTGTGAGATTAATATATAATGTTCACCCCAAAAAAGTCAAACGTAGAAGAGTCCAACAGATCTTTGCATGTACTAGAGACCCCAAGAATCCACGCTGAGATCCTGGATCCCACATCTGCACAAGTCCAGATGAAGAACTAGAGTCTATGTCAGTACATGCCAGAAGTCAAGCTGGAGGCCTGGAGGCCTGGAGGCCTGGAGCCCAGGAGACCTTCTCATGAAAGTCTACATCAAGGATCTGCACTGGGATGGCCCAAACTTCAGTGGTGGAAGACAGACAGTCTGTGCCACTGGAGTGAAGGGCGTGTGCTGGTAGGCGGAGGGACCTACACTGCCATCAGAAGGGATACTCAGGGTAAGGGCCAGAGCACCCCCAAAGAGAATTGCAGCCATCCTCAACCATACTGAGGTCTGAGCTCCTTGGATATAAAACAGCCAAGTCCACATCAGGAAAACCAGAGTGATAAATTTCTCCTGGAGAATCCATCGCACACGGACTCTCACTCCAGTTCTCTTTTTATGCTCCTGGCAACAATCAGGTGTGCCATCTGCACTCAGAGCCGCACTGATTCAGTTTAACTGGGTGCTAGAAGTTGGCAGTCAATGCATCATAGTAGCTATCAATCTGCTTCATTCTATATGCCCATACCTACATAAGTATATATATATATATATATATAGTATTTATATGAATGTGTGTGCTTTTAAGCTATCACACATCAAAATACTTATGCCTATATATTTAAATATCTATTGCTGCAGAGACTATTTTTCCTTTTTCTTTGCACAAAACACTTTCACATTTACTTTCTTTTCTTTATTTGGTTTTTTATTTTAAAGCAAATGACAGAGATCCAGTTTACCAGCTTTTATAGACCTAAGCTTAACATTACACATTTAAGCAATTGTTAAAACTACACTAAGCTGCCAGCATCCACATACAACTAGAAAATGTTCTTAAATCTGTGTGGAATCAGAAATATATTAGCATTAATGTATATCTTTAATGGGCATTGTTTCTGTGGAGGACTCTTCCTGGCAATGTTAGCTTCACAGTAGGCAGACACTACTTGGCTCACATTTCAAACACAATGCAAAGCAGATCCACGCTGGTGTTAGAGTACAATCTTTTCCTGGCACTCCCAAGAGTCAAGGCTTACATTGGATCACATTTAATAAAAAATCAAAGTGCATACAGAGATTACAACAATTTCCAAGACAAATAAATGGTCCTACTGTGTGGTCCCAACAATAAACTCAAAATTCTATGACAAAGAAGGGCTCTGATGAGCTGTTTGTAAACACTTTAGATTAGGTACAGTTATACTGAAAGTTGAGGTAATCTGAAATCTTCAAAAAATGCTCCTGTTAATTCTCAAATGGTGCTTGTTATAGTTTAACATTTCTGTTAAATGTGTGTGTTGAACTACTTGTTATCCAAGCCACTCCTTACCATTTATTGTTAAGGACTTTAACTGTACATCTTCTTCAGTTTCCAATCTTTCTTGATCATTACCAGCAATTCTCTCTGTGGTGAATTTTCTACCATAAACGATTTTAGAAGTGGAATGTAGATTTGAAATTATCCACCCCACTCCCACCAAATGATGTGGATGCAAATGAAGTGAAGGCCCCATGATCTAAGGATCCAAATGAAGTAAATCCTGTACCAAATGAAGAAAATCCACCTCCAAAGAATGGAAATCCACTGAAGTTGGAGAAAAAGGAGCCTGTACCACGACTTCTGCTTCCTTGGGGACCCCTTTGGTTCCCAAAAATGTCTTCAAATGGGCCTTCATTACCAAAGACGTCAAATGAAACTGGGTGCCTTCCACGAAAAAAATTCTCTGAAGACATCTCCTGGGTTCCGGAATGTGAACCCAAACTCAAATGGACTGTCAAAGTGGTGTCCACCTCCTCCACCACCATTTAATCCTTCTTTGCCATATTTATCATAGATGTCCCGTTTTTTAGCAACTGACAACAACTCATATACTTCAGCCACTTGTTGGAATTTTCACTCATATTTTGTCTCAGGATTTTTATCTGGGTGCCACTGTAATGCCAGTTTCCAGTGGGTTCTCTTGAAGTCCTCGGGGGAGGCGTACCTCTGCACACCTAGAACTTCGTAGTAATCTACCGTGTTCGAATGGTGCCAGGACAAATCTGAGGACATGGCCACCTGGCGGCCGAAAGGAAGAGGTGTGTGGCTGGTCCCCTAGTGGCTCCAGGACGGTACCCTGGTGGTGGCTGCAGTGGTTCCTTGCACTTTCCTTTCTCCCAAAGATTTTTTTTTTTTTTTTAATCCCTGTAAACTTGTTTCCTTTCATGGTTTCAGAAGTTGGGCCACTCTCGTTAGAATACTCCTATTTTCCAGTGAAGACCACTATACATGTATTCAGTAAAGAGAATAAAAAGGATGACCATTATGAACCTTTCCAAGGGAGAACACAGACTTGTGGTTAGATTGTAGTTTAGAGGAACTGTCAACAAGCCCTGCAGGGAGTGAGGCAGGTGGGGATATCTCACCTGGATGTGTCAAGGAGAGTGGAATTTGAACTATAAATCAAAACTTCTATATTCACTTATTTTATTCCTTTAGTGATGTTTTATTTTCACATCTGATCTTCAGTAGACAGGAAATGCTAATGCAGTCCATAGGACAGAGGAAGTGGATTTGTGAAGAAGACCAAAGAGTTTGCTAAGACATTGGGCTCAGTTTTCATGATCAATCCTGTTGGTAGTATGTTTCCAAATGGAAACGCACCATTTCAAATGTGTCAAAAACTTCATTTACAAGTTTTTCTGACCCAAAGTAGTAAAAATTTAAAGTACCTGTGGGGAATTTAATATGTAAAGATGTCCTTTGATTTCAAGTGTTTTTCTTATTTTGAGGGAAAAGCACATATATACTTTAATCAGGTGAATCACAGTCCCTGATGCATACATTTTTGGAGAGTGGAAAAAGTAGTTCTCTGGGTATTAAGGCAGAAAATAAAAATGTAACTTTTGCACATATCTTTGGGTTATTAGGCTCAAGTCATAGTTCAGACAACTCAATGTATTTATTTGCTCATTTAGCAGTATCTGCAGAAGAAAGGAATTAGGAGGCTTTAGCAGCAAATGGTCCAAAGTTACCACAGCAGCAGCAAATGAAAAACGGATGACCACCTTTTATTCCTTCAAACTTTATATCACTCAGGTGGAATTTTGTACCTTCTTTTGTTGTATAAAGTTTCCTTTGAAAACAAAAGAATTATGTAGTAGAATACTCCCTGAAGCCTGCAGAAGAGCAAGGGGTTGTAAGGATACTGCGAAAGGGGATTTTTTTCCCTATCTCCCACTAGTAAACCCATTTTTCTTCAAACTTTGCTAAGTTTTCCCATACAATTTTTCATCCAAGTTTGCTATACAATTGAGATTTCTCAAGGGTCGCATAGTGAATTTGCTATAAAAAGAAAACCTCTCAATCTAACATTTGCTTCCTTTTCGGTTGTAGGTAATTTTTAAGAGTCTCTATTTTGTTTTTTCCCTAAAAGGACTTTGATCCAGAGAGCCACAGCATAAAACGTGCATTGGTCCCCTGGGCATCTGTCATGGAGGACCTGTACCCAAACTGTGTCCTGAAAGCAGTGTGCAGGTGCTGCCTGCCAGCAGGGCTACCACAGGTGCTGCTGCTGCTTGTGCTGAGGGTGCTTCACAGGGCCATGCCAGTTGGCCTGGGTACTGCAGCAGCCCCTGGCACATGTCAGGGCCTTACAACATCTGTAATGCCTGCTTTCCTGGCTTTATCAACTATCCATGCCCATATGATGGCGCTATCCCTCCTTTCCTTTGTACCTCTCAGAACATTTCTGATGCTTCTCAATATTTCTTGCAGGTCTTAAGGAAGGAGTTTTCAGTTTTTGCCTGTTTTTATATTCTAGGCCTTCTCTCCAAGAATGAGGATATGAATTTGTATGGACAAATTGGAGAACAAGATGAGTGTCACATACCCAGCTTATTCATTCAAATTTTCTCAATATCAGGAACTTACTGTCTTTGGACAAGATTTAAACACTGTTACTTTTTCTTAGGATATGGAATACTTCGGTTTTCATTTAAGTATGGGCCCTGAGTGCCTAGTCTACAAAAACCACCCAGACACACATTCAAACACCCTGCAGTGCTAAGCTGAACAGGGAAGAGATCCAAATCGAGACTGTTGATAGATAGCAATTAAATAATTTTCACACTGAAACCTATGTCACATTGTACTGGTATGGGCCAAACTCTGCAGTGGGAACTTTTTTTTTTTTAATTTTCAATATTTTGTATAGTGAAGAAATGAATGTAAACCACACCAAAGTACAGGTTTATTTTTTCAGATTACTAGCTAAGGTTTTGTCTACAATTAATTTTAGAAAGCAAAAGAGGGAAGGTAAGTTGGTTTCCTGAAAATTATTGCTAGCAGTTTTTTCTTGTAGTATACTCAAAATTGTCTTAATGTCAGAATTTCAAACGGATGTTTTATCTCAAATGTAGATCATGAATCAAAGGTATAAGTGAGTTGGTCAATATAATATAAACAAAAAAATCTCTTATTTAATGAAGATCACTTCAAGAACATATGTAAATTGCATTTTTCTCTTTAGCCTAAGTCCTAAGAGGAAACAAGGCAGTTTCTCAAGGCTACTACAAGTTTTACCCAAGGCTACTACATCCACCAGTGATGCAGTAGCCTTGGGTAAAAGAAACTAGGAAGACACTGGTGACATTCTAGTTGATATAAGAGGATTTAGATGGGGTTGGAGGGTACCAGCTCAGCAGAGACTTGGACACAGACAAGGGCTGCTACATTTGCTTACAGAATTATCATCTGAGGTTAACCCATTTAGTTTCAGCTACAGTTCCTCCAACTTCAGTGCAAGAGCGAGCACCAGAATTGTGTCACATTACAGGAGAAGGTACTAACACCACAGTGCCAGCCACGGATCACATATGTGCTGGTAATAAATATCTGATGAAAAGTGTTTATCCCTACAGCATTTTAGGGAGGATGAGATGAGTGTATAGTAGATAAAGTTTCTTCTTTCTTTGTCCACTAGTGCAAAATAAACAAATGTCATTTGTTTCTTGCTGCTGTGTGTTTAAGGCACAAAATTTGAAAGTTCTGTAAAATGTCAAACTTCTCCAGGATGCATACTGCAAAATCTTTTCTCATTCCTCCCAAAGTCCTAACTATGCCTTCATACATTCTGCAGCCAGAGCCATGTTTGTAAAAGGAAATTCAGTGCAATAATTTTTAGGTTTCTAGGTTAGAACTTTTGTCTACAGATATAAGAAGTACCTATGTAAACACCCCAGTATATTGTTTTTAAATGACCTGAATCATCTATGTTCTAAAGCAAGCAATGTTTTTGCTAAATGTTTAATGATTATTGCAGTTAAGATATCAGTTAATGATATTAGCTTATGATGGGGCATAGTTGTGATTTATATGCCATGTATACTTTACAGTATGTTAAAGCCTCTTCCAAAGATCAATGACTATAAGATATGCTATTTTAGATGGTTGCATATGCAATGCTTTGCCATATTGTTTACATTTACTGGTTTACTCACTGGGAGATCAGGATTTTGAATCTAAATTTGGTTCTGGACACATGAAATGGAGCAAAGAAGTTATTTAATCCCATAGACTCTGTGTTTGGCAATCTGTAAAATGGGAAGCCCTACTAGAAAGCCCTTTTTGATCTGAAATAATGCTACTCTGGATTATAATTTTTAGTTTAAACTTTAACTTTAAATTTCACATTATTAACTACACTCAGCATCATTTTTTCTTTGTGTGATATTAAAGTGGCTCTGAAAATTAGCATATCATGAATAGTTTCTTTATATAATATATTAACTAGACCTGACAATCTTTCCATAGCTGTAGTTGTTACTCATTACTGAAGCTGACTCTTAGGGAGCAGTAACCTTCCTCAAATCTGTGCTGCAAATCTAAGTTTTGAAAATTGGACTACATAACTTTAAAATACTTATTTCGTTGCCCAAAACAATTTTTATTAAACACACCAGTGACTTATTGGCATCTAAATGCTACATCTGAGTACATTCCTCAATTTCATCATTGTTTTTGAGAAAAGTTACTAAAGCTTTATGACCCATACTTTGTAACAGGGCTCTGGGGGAAAATTTAAAGGGAGAAACAGCAAATCCTTATTAGAGCAAGCATCATGGGTGACATATGAACAGTAATGCCAACAGAAAGCCAATGCTCTGAAAGGTAATAAAAACACATATTTGCATATCTGACACCTACATTAAAAATGTCTGCAGAAATATAATGTAAAGGCCAGTTAGATAGCTCAGTACATTGAAGCATCTGCTTAGACAGGTGCAGGTATTGTGGTTCAATCCCCAATATGCTGCACTGGTCCCACTCCCATGCACTCAGACAGCGACTAAGATTGAGAGTGGTGGCATGCACCTATAATTCCAGCATTTGGGAGGCTGCAAACAAGAAGATCACTATGAGTCCTATTTGTGTAGTAAGACCCTGTAGACCTTGTACTAAATACATTAAAAATACATAATGTGATACCATTCTGAAATATTAATCTATTTGCTCCCTATTATTTCCAAAATTTCATGAACTTGCTTCCAAACAGTCAAAAACATCCACCAAACATGGAAGAGAAGGAAGATTCTTACATAGAATGACAGAAACCACTTTACTCAGGGTTTTCACATAAAACTGAGCTGTTTAGACTCATGGAAAGTCTGGTATTCAGAAACATGTAAGGATTCTGGATAACAAATTCCTGTTAGTTGTCTTGTCTCACACAAAGTAAAATGATTGCAGAAACTCTACTCCCTCATAGATAGCTGTAGAATACATAGAAACTTCTGCAAAGGAGGCAGCTAGAGAAGAGTCCTTTAGATTTGTTTCTAAGGTTCTACCTATGCTCATTTTCTAGGGGTCCATGCATAAAATAAATCAGAATCAGAAATGCAAAAGCTTTGGGAACACACTGTGGTGTGGAAAACTTTCCAGAATTCAAATGGGTCTCCTGTTAGTACACAGCAAAGCAGATCAGAACAGCATTGTAGAAGCTCTCTAATCTAAATTGACATTTGAAGTATGTCCCACAAGAGAGAAATAAGCTATGCATTCTGAATCTAATGCTAGTTCAAATAAGAGCTTTAAATAGCAAGCAGAGGCATAGAGCGTAATATTCGAAATGTCCAAGATTAAATAAAAAATTATTCAGCATAATAAGAACTAGGGAAATCTCTAGACAAATGAGTAAACACAAGAGATAAAATGTTAGTAAAAGCATATATATTATATCATCTGTCAATAGCTTTAAAGTAGATGATGTAAAAGGGCTCTATTAAACAATCATGAATAATCTTGAAATCTATGGAAAAATAGAAAATATCAGGCTAGGCATGTAGGTCAATGGCACAGCACCTGCCTGGCAAGTGCAAGGTCCTGAGTTTGAGTACTGATAAGAAAGAAAGAAAGAAAGAAAGAAAGAAAGAAAGAAAGAAAGAAAGAAAGAAAGAA
>PVKA01044800.1:0-15939 GCA_004027165.1 Ctenomys sociabilis | reverse complement strand
AAAGATCTTTGACTTCCTTGGTTAAGTGAATCCGAAGGTATTTCATTTTCCGCGGTGCTATTGTGAAAGGTATTGTTTCTATAGTTTCCCTTTCAGTGTGTTTGTTATCTGTATAGAGGAATGCTATTGACTTCTGCGTATTGATTTTGTATCCTGCTATGCTACTGAATTTCCCTATCAGTTCTAGTAGTTTCTTGGTGGAATTTTTAGGGTCTTCCAAGTAAAGTATCATGTCGTCTGCAAATAGTGATAATTTAACTTCTTCTTTTCCTGTTCTTATTCCCTTTATTTCTCCCTCTTTTCTAATGGCTATTGCTAAGGATTCCAAGACTATATTGAATAGGAGGGGTGATAGAGGACATCCTTGTCTTGTACCTGATTAAAGAGTAAAAGATTTCAGTTTTTCCCCATTTAGGATTATATGAGCTTTTGGGCTGTCATAGACAGCTTTAAAGATATGGTCTTTAAAATTTCTCCAGTTAGTATTAGCACAAACCTTCCTTTTCTGTGAACTAAGAGACCTAATAGTATAACTCACTTGTATGTTTCCCTTTTCCCTTCCATCCTTTTTCCTTGCCCCAGCATAGTTTATTTTTCCTTTTGAACAGTTTCTTTTCATTTCAAAATATCAATTTTACATTTTAGACTTATTTACTCTTCTGATTTCTCACAGAAGGGAGACAATATAGTGTTTATACATGTGAGTCTGATTTATTTCTCTTACAAGTATGGTCTCAAGTTGAATGTATTTACCTATAAAAGTTTCAAGTTCTATTTTGCCTTCCCCTTAACTGAAAAGCAGACACCTAGGCCTAAGTAGTGAATGCATAACTGCTATTGGAGATCCCTTTTATTTGATCACATTCCCTGAGGGTCTTGTAGGTTAGCTTCATGGAACTCAGAAAGGCAAATAGAGTGAGCCTAGTTACAGTAGGATCAGACTTTCCAGACATCTCTCAGACCTTTGTCGATTCCTTCTCCACCTAGAGCTGGAGTAATAATAGGTACATGGTGCTGCTTCTTCATTCATTTTGGAAATGAAAGATTCCTGTATATTGAAGATTTCAAAGTACAATGTATCCTAAAAGAGCACCTAAATCTATTTTCTGTAACAGCACTGAAGCCCTAAAGGGTTAATAGTTTTGCCCAGGGTATTATGTTTAGTGGCAAACCATAAACTACAACCAAGACCCCTGAGTTCAGAAATTGCTCCACTATGCCACTTACACAGTTATGGCTCAGTCACCTAAATGATGTAGAGAATCACGCTGCTAAACATTGTCAGTTAAGTAATTAATACGTTTTCAAGAAAGTAAGTCTTGCGAAAGTGAGGCTTAGGATATGTGGATTTCCATAATCATATGTTTTTCTACATTTCGCCATTGACATTGTTTTCTCAAAGATTTTCAGTTTGGATCTTGGCGGTGTATCGGCAGTGGTCCTGAATAGCTACGATATAACAAAGGAATGCCTTGTTCATCAAAGTGAAATTTTTGCAGACAGACCATGCCTTCCTTTATTCATGAAGATGACAAAAATGGGAGGTATGTTTGTTTTCTACCACTTGTTCACTAAATTATATCCCATCCTTTTTTTTAAGCAGTTTTGGTATATATAGTTGGGATTCTTTTGTACTAACAGGAAAGTATTCATATATACGATGCACTTACTTGAAAAACTTAGCATTTGAGGACATCTTTGGATGAATTACTCTAATATTTTAGACCATTACAATCTAATTTTGTTATGTCTGTTCTAATATTATAAATTATGTTTGTGAAGAATTAACACAATATCTGCAGATTTATGAGACAAGTCAGTATTCACGCACACACACACACACACACACACACACACACACACACACACAGAAATGTCCTTTTAGTGCTTTTCTTGAACATAGGACATTTTTAGTATTGCTTTGCTTTTCATATGACCTGAAGCAGCTTTTTTTAACTGCTCATCATGCTGTGTGAATGGAAAGTTGGGGGACACTTATGTGATAGATTAGCATTCTGTATGATTTAGTGATACTCGATAAGAGAAATGCTGAAAGTTGACAAAAATTAGAAAGAAGAAAGCAGTAAATGAAAACCTAAAATAAAATGTGGAAATCAGATAAAATATTTTTAAATTGTAATTAAGTTTATTGATACATTTTAGATATACATAATGATCACATTCATCATAGTAAATTTGTACCCATACAAAATATGTTTTGGTTCCTCTTTTTTTCCTATTCACCCCTCCTCCATTCAGCCCATCTTTCCCTCCCTCTTTACAAAGCTTTCTTTCCATTTTTCCTTTTTTTCATTGTTGTTTTTCCTTTTCCCTTCCTTCCTTTCCCCTTCCATCCAACCTAGTTCTTCTTTCCTTTTTAACAATTTCTTCCCATTTCAGAGTGTCTGTTGTACATTTGGGGCCTTATGTACTCTTTTCAGTTTCTTACACCAAGGAGACAAAGAGGCATTTATATGTGTAAGTCCAAATTATTTGTGTTAAGACCATGATTTTATGGTGCAATCATTCACCTAGAAAAGCCTCAAACTTATCATTTATAGTCAATTAGTACTCTATGATATTAAAAAAAGAAAAAGCCCCACATCTTCTTTATCCAGTCTTCAGTTGATGGGCATCTAGCTTGTTTCCAAGATTTAGCTCCTACAAATTGTGCTGCTATCTACATGGGTGAGCATATATTGCTGTGGTATGATGTTTTTAAATCTTCCCAAAAGAATTAAAAATAGATGCAGTGATTTCAATGCTATAGAATTTTTTTTCAGTTTTTCTCTGAGAATTTAACAATAAAAGAAAAAAGACACAGTTAAGGCTGGAGGGATAGATCAGCAGCATAAGCATCTGTCTGGCAAGCACAAAGGAAAAAAAAAAAAAAAAGGATATTTGAAAGAAAAATAAATAAATAAAAGACAAATCTCCAGATTCTTTTTTTATTCATTTTAATGAGAAAAATAGAAATGAAACAGTTTTAAAACAGGTTAGTAGGACAGTTACAATAATTGATACATTGCATATTGTTGTCTTCATAGTAGTTATTCATCTCCAGATGCTTAAATCATAAATCTAAAGAGGAAATAGGCCAAAGAAGAAAAAAACATACATAATCGAAACTATCCTGGTTTCTTTTTTCATTGCTGAGACAAAATACACAAACAGCCGGGCGTGGTGGTGCATGCCTGTAATCCCAGCACTAGGGAGGCTGAGGCAGGAGGATTGTTGTGAGTTCGAGACCAGCCTGAGCTACAAAGTGAGCTTAAGGCCAGCCTGAACTGCACAGTGAGACCCTGTCTAAAAAAAAAAAAAAAAAAAAAAAAAAAAAAAATACACAAACACAAGTTAAAGGAGAAAGGGTGTATTTCAGCTCATTGTAGAGGTTTGGTTCCAAGGCAGGGTGGCGAAGCCCAGAGACATGTCAGAAGAGAAACAGTCTATGGCAAGACAGGGAGAAAGCACCAAGCAGCAGCAGAAACAACCTCCCTTTCCCTTGAGTCTTATCGAGGTTCCAAGCATTTTGGGTGGTGTCAGCCACATGCAGGGGCGGCTTTCCTCTTATCCATACCCAGAGCTATGCTAACTGCAATCAGCGGACTGATTTAGTGCCACACACCCTTAATGCATGCCCTGCAGGCAGCTACCTGCAGAGTCCCATCCACGAGTGCATAGTCGCATTTGGAGGGGAACATCTAGATACAAGCTGCAAATGAAACACTTAAAGAAATAATAAAAATGAAAGATGATGTGATAAGAGTAACATTTGAGACAAAGTATTTATTTTCAAAGCTACAAGTTTATATAGTTTACTTTATCATAAAGTGATAAAGTTAGCATTAGACTTAATATTTCTAAAAACAGTATGAGAAAAATAAGTAGAAATTATTTATATTGATTTTAAGGAATCAGTGCTATGGCCTAGGACCCCAATCTCCTGCTTAGAGTTACAACAGCAGAATAAAACACAGACAAAACATGTATTTTAATTACAAGGGGCAGCAGGATGGTTAAAGCCCAATGATGGGCTGGGACAGGAGGCACGGGGTCCTTGACTTTTGTTAGGAGCACAGATGACTTGGTGGGTGCTGGTGAGCTCTAGGAAGTGGTGGGAGTGAATTGCTGATGCAGTCAAGGTTTAAGAATTGAGGAACAATGCGTTTCAGCAAAGGCGCACAGGAACAGATCAGGGTACACTAGTAACTTGATTGTGTGCTAACCAAATACTGAGCTAGACGGAATTTGCACAAGTCAGGTCCTCAGCTGTCGTGTGCCAGTTTTCAGGTGCCAAAACTTCACACGCTGTTTGCTTGTCTCAGTTCTGGCCATTGGCTTCAAGATTAATCTCTCCTTAAGCCAGCTGAGGTCTCACTACAATGCATGTAGGCCTAATACAGATTCTCTAATTTTGGGAGACAGTTCATTAATATAAATTCTTGTCTGCTCTGTACCACATCAAGCTGGTCCTCAGCATGAGGTATGCATGCAGTGACCAGCTAAAAGATCATGCCTGCCATTAGCCCATTGTGTGAATAGGAAAACATTTGCCTTTGCGTGGACTCAGCCCCATCCCAGGCACAGTGTGCTCAGTGTGCATTTATTTTTTTTTTTTTCCTTTCTTTTTGGAACCGGGGATTGAACTCAGGCCCTTGCGCTTGCCAGGGAAGTGCTTATTCCACTGAGCCATCTCCCCAGTTGAGTGTGCATTTATTGTAAACAGAGTCCCTGTGTGCCTTGTGCACGGGTCCCATCTGCACACAGTCATCCTGGGCTGCTTTCATCTTACTGTCTTTGTGACATCTGTTCCCTCTACCTACCGTGATCTTAATCCAGGTATTTTCTTGACTCCATCTCATTTATGGTTTTATTCAAATGTCACCTTCTGTGTAACCCTTTTCCTGACTACTTTGTATATCTTTGCTTGCTGCAATATTTATGTTGTCTGTCTGTCTGTCTCTCCTGCTGGTATTTCCATGAGACTAAAGATCTTGTCTTCTCCTTTTCACTGATAAGTCTGACATTTTAGAACACTTCCCTGCAATAATACTATGTGTTCCATAAAAACATATTGAATACATATTTGTTGAGAGCACCAAATCCTAACCACTAGACTGCCAGGGAAGGTTGAGTACATATTTGTTGAATGAACAGTTGTCTGGGGATATGAAAAAAAAAAAAGACTACGGGAATATAAAATTGCTTTGCTACAGAACCACTGACATATGGCTAACTTTTTAATAAGCTCCAAATTTGAAAATGGTTACATAAATGTTGTTGGAAGGTAAATTTCATATGTACATCACATACACAAGAGAACACAAGTTTGCATCATAAATATACTTATGTCCCTATGGCAAATGGAACTCACATGAAGTACATGTCACATAAATGAGGACAATGAGTAACTTCCCTGAGAGTTAATTTAAAAGGGTAATTTCCTTAGTAGCCTCATCAAAACAACAGATACACTATGGAGATTCGGGGATATTGTGACAGTATCAACATTAGAAAAGTTTCAGATTCATCTTTCTGTATTTTGTTTGTTTTTGATCTTTGCATTTCTATTAAATTGACAACTCATTAAGGATACCCTTGCTTCTGTCTTTGTTAGCTAGTTGGGTATCATAAGCCTTTCCCAGAAGATAATTACTATTCTAAAATACAGTGTTGTTTATGAAGAGAAGTTCTAAACCTAGAGAAATTATTTTTCAGGTATTTAATTGAGCATAAAAAAATCTCCCATAGAACATACAATCATTTTTATTTTATAAATTAAACTTACACTAAAAGTTAGATAATGAAATTGCCTGGGCCTAGTTCATCTGTCTTGAATTACATAAAACTGGCTAGTTCCTTGTGGCAAGAGAACTGTATCTTTGTGTCTAGTTCCTGGTGAGGAATATGTAGGCATTTTCACCCATAATATTGTATGGTTACTCAGTTGCAGAAAATAGGGCCCTACCATACAGTTATATAAAAAAAAAATTGTGAAAAGTTACAGTTCATTGAGAAAGGTTCTTTTTATGCTACAGTGTTTTCAGCTCCTTACTACTTTTTTTTTCAGGCTTGCTCAATTCCAGATATGGCCGAGGATGGACTGATCACCGAAAACTAGCTGTGAACAGCTTTCGATGTTTTGGATATGGCCAAAAATCTTTTGAATCTAAGATTTTAGAAGAAACCAAATTTTTCATTGATGCTATTCAAATATACAAAGGTAGACCTTTTGACTTTAAACACTTAGTGACTAATGCTGTTTCAAATATAACTAATCTGGTCATTTTTGGAGAAAGATTCGCCTATGAAGACACTGATTTTCAGCACATGATTGAGTTATTTAGTGAAAATGTGGAACTAGCTGCCAGTGCCTCCGTCTTCTTGTATAATGCCTTTCCATGGATTGGCATCTTGCCTTTTGGAAAACATCAACAGCTGTTTAGAAATGCAGCTGTAGTCTATGATTTTCTCTCCAGACTTATTGAAAAAACCTCAGTCAAAAGAACACCTCATTCACCTCGGCATTTTGTGGATGCTTATTTAGACGAGATGGATCAAGGTAAAAATGACCCATTTTCTACTTTCTCCAAAGAAAACCTCATTTTCTCAGTGGGTGAACTCATCATTGCTGGGACAGAAACTACAACCAATGTTCTACGCTGGGCAATTCTCTTCATGGCCCTTTATCCCAATATCCAAGGTGAGGAGTCTCTTGATGGTTCCATGGTCTATTCCTCATTATAGGGTGCCTATGTGTTTTGGAGTCTTTAGCCATGCATGAAGCATTTGTAAGGAATTCCTGTTGTGGTAGCCAAAAAGAAAAAAATTTCATATTTTTAGAGAGTATTCAAATTTAGTATTTCATTATATATTAAAACTTGGAAATAGATTTTATTACTCCTGATTTATAGATGAGAATAAAGGCTGACTGTCTGGAAGTAGCAGAGCTGGGGTCTAGATTATTTTTCTCATTCAGTGCTTCGCTATTTTTTTGGCTAAGAGTACTATCACTTCAATTCTAGGTTTAACATATTCACAACAGGACTGTAATTGATAGGTTTCGCTGCTGGGCAGCTTGAGTCACCAGTGTTATATGGCTGTCCCACTGGGTGGCATTTTATTAACTTTATTAGTAAAATGACCAATGAAAGTGATTAGATCTGTTTGTACCTCCGGTGGTACTAACCACCAGTTGGGACAGTCATGCATATACCACTGGTAGTTCAAGCCAGCAGGAATGTATTAATTTTTGTTCTTAATCTTTTTAATATGTTTTTCGTGACCAAGTCACTCAAGGGGTTAGCTACTATTTAATGTAAAATATATAAGATATATTTAAATAAAGCTCCCAGATAATGAAATTTTAGGTGCACACATTCCTGCTGGCTTATTATATGTTCTCCTTGTTTTAGCCCAAAGACTAGTTATTATAGATATCATTATAAGAATTATATAATAACTTAAATGTTTTTTTTTCCTCTGACAGGACAAGTTTGGAAAGAGATTGATTTAATTATGGGCCCCAGTAGACAGCCTTCTTGGAGTGACAAATGCAAAATGCCATACACTGAAGCAGTTTTGCACGAAGTTTTAAGATTCTGTAATATAGTCCCATTAGGGATTTTCCATGCAACCTCTGAAGATGCAGTTGTACATGGTTATTCTATTCCAAAAGGCACAACAGTAATTACAAATCTTTACTCTGTACACTTTGATGAAAAGTATTGGAGAGACCCAGAAGTGTTCTGTCCTGAACGATTTTTGGACAGCAATGGATATTTTGTCAAAAAAGAAGCTTTGGTTCCTTTTTCCTTAGGTAAGAGAACATCATAGGAAGATAAGTTCATAACAGTAAGTTGTCATGTATAGCATTTTAATCTGAAGCTTTCTCTAGAATTCCAACTTTGGAAACATTGATTCTTATAGGAGAGAATCATTGTGACTAAAGTTAATTAATACCTACTCAAAATCTTAACTTTTAACTAGAGTTAAACTGTTGAAAAGCTGTAGCTTATTCTGAAATTCTTGCTAGTGGATCTTTGGTTTGTAATCAAACTTGGATAGATAGAAGTCCGTAATGGGTAACTATTAAAGGAAAAGGCAAGAGAAAACAACTTGAAGTGGAACTAGAATCTAGCACTTTTGCTTTCCAATTTATTGCATCGTCTCCAACTAGGAAATGCTCCATCTGGTATGAAATACGATACACATCACAAACTGACCCATGGAAGGTGAACCAAAAACTCTAATCATTCAAAACACACACATATTTAGTACATTGAAGTGAGCTTCTGTTGAGAACACAACAAAATTTCACACATCAAATGAGCTCTTTCATAGCATATCTTAGGTCATTGGTGGTGAATCTATGACACACATACCACAATGGGCCATTGGTATCATTAAAAACTAATACAACGTTGGCCAGCACTGCATAAGCTCTGTGGTAGTATGCAAGGAAGTCAGAGTTGGGACTAAAGTCTTTGAAAAAGTTTATTATCTGACATAAGGAAGCAAAACAATGGTTCTGGAAGCTGAACTGCTAATTTATTGGGGATTTAAGAGGATCCTTTAATTAATATGATTTTCTCTAACTTACTTTAAATTCCAGGTTCCTCAAGTATGGTCTAAATATTAGACATAAACTTTGCTAAATGTATGTTTCCAAAACTTACTATATCTACTTTTTCTGTTTAGGAAGAAGACATTGTCTCGGAGAACAGCTGGCTCGCATGGAAATGTTCTTGTTTTTTACAGCATTGCTTCAGCGGTTTCACTTGCATTTTCCACATGAGCTAGTTCCAAATCTGAAGCCCAGGTTAGGTATGACTTTGCAGCCCCAGCCTTACCTTGTCTGTGCTAAAAGGCGCTGAAAGTGCATAAATGTTTTAAGGAAGACATGTATGTTTACTTTATCCCAACCTTGTGTAATCAGCATGATATTTAGAAAAAAAAAATCACAATATCAAAAAGCGAAAAAATATGTCATTAAAAAGCAATAACACACTAGCTATGATTTTTTTTTTTAATGTGTGTGGTAGAGGTCTACAGGGGGTTCAGGGTCTCACTACATAGATCCGACTCCTAACAATCCTCCTGTTTTCAGCCTCCCAAGCACTGGGATTATAGGCATGAGCTACCACGCCCAGCCTCAATCACTGTCTCAGTGCATCCTGGGGGCAGGGCCAGCATGGCACACTGGGGATCAAACCCCAGCCCCTGCACTCTGCCTAAGCAGGCACTTTAATCTGCTGAGCTATCTGGACAGCCTGCTATGATTTCTTTTCAAGTTTCTGTAGTTCTAAAGTACAGTTCTTTACTGAGGAACATGAAGGTACAAGTGTATAAGATTCTAAGAAGGGTTGTAGATGCCGTAAGCTGAGCCACTTTCCTGTCATCCTTTTTGACTCCATTTACCCGCTAGGGGAGCTTTGTTTTTACATACCAGCTCCTTTCTGGTCCCCTTTTATCATTAACAGTCTGTGGTACCAGTCCAGCTTAATAGAAGATAAAAGAAATTAGAATTCAAATAAATTAATTTGGACTATAGATATTTTAGATACAGTGACAGATACATATTTGGTATAGGGATAGCCTTGCCTTCAAATATTGCTTCCTACTATATGTTTATAAGAACTGTGTCATTCCTGTAAATGACAAACTACATAATTCCTGAGCATCCATCCAATAGCACCTCAGTAGAATGAAAATGACAGATGGCTACTAATGCTTTGTAGGCACAGACAGCTCCACTTTTTGGGCTATCAGTTACCATATTTAAAGATCAAATAGTCTTATTGAATAGAGATCTTTCCAGGAGTTAGTGTTTCCCTAAAGATAATATTCAAATCCAAAAACATGCCCTTGAGACAGCATAGTTGTGTAAGTTTGGATACTTGAAAGTGATGAAATGCAATTAACAATTTTACCACAGTGGGAAAATTGTGAATACCCTGAAAAAAAATGGAAAATGTGCTCAGTCATTTATAGCTGTTTTTTACATCATCATTTTTTATGAAGTTGTACACTAAGGGTTGATACTCTTGTAGTTTGGTTTATGCATAGCAAAGCCTCAGAATAACTGCACATAGTAATGACTTGTATTAAGAATACAGATTTAACCTCAATTCAGGCACATCTATTGAATACTTTCAAGTTTCTATGTTATAAAATAGTCTTTGTATCTCTGGTGTATTAAGATTTCTTCAGTTGCAAGGAAAAAGAATCCTGTGAAAATTTGCTTAAATAATCAAAGGAAACTTGGAGGTAATATGGAAGTTTTAGCATCAATATGTATGCTTCACAATGTAATCAAAGAACCTGTTTCTTCCCAATCCCCAGTTTTGCCTTCCAGCTGATAACAGCTGGCCTGTGTGAAAGTGCTCTTGTTTTGCCCCCCTGACATGTGCAGTGAGAAAGTTTGGGTTGTTTCTGAGATAGCAAAAAAGTTTTTCTTAAACCCTGCAAAAGGTACCAGCAAGACAGCTCAGCAGACTAAAGCACCTGCTTAGGCAAGCATAGGCACCACAGTTCAATCCCTGGCACCACACGCTGCACCAGCTCTTCCCCCAGAGTGTGCTGAGCTGGCCACAGTTTGGGCTGGTGAGGCAGGCCTGTAATCCTAGCTCTAGGGAGGCTGAAAACAAGAGGATCACTGAGTCCAAGCTGCATAGTGAGACTGTGCAACAACCAAGTACATTAAAAAAATAAATAAGGGCCAGCAGTATAGCTCAGCATACTAAGCACTTGCTTAGGTAAGCTCAGGAGCCAGGGTTTGATCCCTGGTACACAGCCATGCCTGTCCTGCTCCAGGAGCACTGAGCCTGCAATGGAGTCCAGGCGTGATGGTGCATTCCTGTAATCCCTGAACTAGGGAAGCAGGAATCAGGAGGATCACTATGATTTTGAGCTGCATAGTGAGACCCTGCATAAATTAATTAATTAATTAATTAATTAATTAAAATTTAAAAAATAGAGTATTAAACCCTTCAGAAAACTGTTCCTTATGTCCAAGGTCCTGAGTTTTGCACCCATACATTAACTTAAACCTGTGTTTTGTGAGTGGGATTATAGTTCTCTGAGGCCTGAATATGTACCTATTAGACCGAGGGATAGAATTAGCCTCCCCTCAAAGTGCATGTCTTACATAGAGGTTGTATAAACAAAATCAGGGTAATTATGAAAAAGAAGAATTCTGAGTCAAAAGACCATTTATAATATCTACCTCATTTGCTTCTATCTGCTTTCCGTCCTGCCTTTGTGAATCTTAACACATGTACTCATAACCTTTAATATTTGTTCCTTCTTTGGCACATAAATCTTTCATCTCTGGGCTTCCCTCTTAACATCATATCGCATATAACAGTAAGCCTAAGTTGAACTCCAGGATCTCAAAGGCTGGGCAGTCCTGTTGAGCAATGCAGCTTTGTGGGCTACAGTGGATTGTAAGAAGTTGAGGGGCTTTTTTCGCCATATGTGTGCAGTTTAAAATGTCTGACAAGTATTAGAAATTTAAACCTATGTTATGGTTTATATCTAACGTCCCCCAAGGGCATTCCTTAAAGATAATATTCATGGGAGAGATGTACCTCAGAGTGATATTAGGACAGAGGTCCTGGCTGAAGAGGCAGCTCCCTGGAGCATGACCTGGAAGAACATGGCTCTCTCTCCTGTCGCCATGATGTGAGGGGCCTTCCTTCACCCACACATTCTGCCATGGCCCTCATACAACGAAGCCTGCTGAACATGAGCTGAAAGCTATAAAACGTGAACCCAAATAAAGCTCTCTTTTATGTATTTTTTATTTTTTCCTTTTTTTTGTATTTTTAGTACAGGGTCTACAGGATCTCACTACACAGATCAGACTCATAGTGATCCTCCTGTTTTCAGCCTCTCAAGCCCTGGGACTACAGGTGTGGGCCGCCACACCCAGTCTCAATCACCATCTCAGCATGTACCAGGGGTGGGGCTGGCATGGGATTGGACCGAGGTCCGTGTGCCTGTCAGGTGAGCTTCCTAGCAGCCCAAAACTCTCTTTTACATTGTGGACGTTGGGTTTTGTTTTTTGTTTTTGTTTTTTTTTTTTTACAATGAGGAGGGAAGTGCTTAAAACAGAATATTTAAGAGAGAAAGAGTAAAGGGTAATAAATTACCTAAAATTTGATGCTGAGAAATAAGAAAGAATTATATACAAGATAACTTTTTTGCTTTTCTAAATTTTTTATTCATTTTGTGGGAGAAAAGATAAAATAGCAATGAAACAGTTTCAAAACAAGTTAGTAGGACAGATATAATAATTGATACATTGCATATTGTTGTCTTCAAAGTAGTTATTCAGAAGACAAGATGCAGACATGATATCTTGTCTAACCAACATTAGTACAAACCTCACTGAACCAAAAGAAAGTAGCTGTATGTCTATATTCTATTTTATATATACATATATTTTCTTTTCACTATAAGATAGTCCTTTATTTAAAAGGCGAAAGATTTATGCGATCTGAAGAGAAACCAGAGTATGAGATAGTCCTTTATTTATATTCCCCTGTTTTGTTTTGGTTGTCAGACATGGGTGTTTCATTGCTGTTAGAGAAGCTGTATTTGGAGAAGTCTTTAAAGGACCTTTTCATACTTGATGCCAGTTCAAATATTGTAGGTACTTGAATTCAACAAAATAACCCAAGATAGTCCAATAGTCCATAAAAGTAGTGGGTTATCAGCACAGTGATACTTTTTTTATTCATAGAAGAAAGCTGATGATCTAAAGAAACAGGGCCCAAGCAGGGTGTGATGGTACACACCTGCAATCACAGCATTCCTGAGGCTGAGGCAGGATCATCACCATGAGTTCAAGGCCAACTGGGTTGACATAGTGAGTTCAAGGGCAGCCTGAACTCCATAGTGACACCTTAACTCTAAATTTAAAAGAAAGAAAGAAAAAGGGTCAAATATAAGTATGTTAAATATAAAGCTGACCACTGAACCAAAAACACAAACATTCCTAAGTATTAGGAGAACTTACATGAACTTTTTAGAAAAAAAATTATGTGAAAATCGAAAGTGCCTACATAGAGTCATATCACCTTTCAGAAAGTTGACCTATATGGACCGCAAACCAAATCCAATGCTGAGCTCTGGCTGGGCGGCGTGGGCAGGATCGAGTAGGCTGCTGGCGTGGGTCTTGCTCTTTCGGGAGGTCTCTGGGGCTGGGTGGGTGTGCGTGGGATGGAGGAGGATGGTGGAGTCGGCCGCTCTGTCTCTGTCCAGTCTCTGGGGCTGAACATACGCTAAAGGTTAAAAATAAAAAGAATGACCATAGTCCTAGAAGCCGACGTAATATCCTGTCCAACCACCATTAGTGCAAATCTTGCCTCTCATAGGATTATGTAGAAGCACAGCGTTATCTATCCCAACTGTACTGTCCATGCACACACATCATGATTCTTCCTTTCTACACCCCTTCCTTTGTCTACACCTGTCATAGGTGGGCACTCCATTGTCATTCAACTAACTTAGGTGCTTGAACTTGACGGCACAATTCAACACAATTTAGCATTCCACATTCAAAGAAGTTGTCGACCATAGCCATTTACAGCTCAGCTTAATATTATGGCCTCGTGATGTATACTTAAATAATTATTGAATTTTTGATATAATTCAGGTATAAAAAATAAGATAAGTAAACAGCTACACTCTTAATTTACTGATAAGAGACATCTGCTATAATAATGTCTGTAAGTAGAATATCATGTATGTACCTTTTACGATACCAAAAGAGTATGAAAACAGTTTGCAATGTATTAATTTATCGAATCTGTCTTGTTAGGGTGTCTTAAAAACATCTGATTCATGTTTGTACTTCAATAAAATAAAAAAATAAATAAAAAACAAAATGATGATCAACTGACCAAAAAAAGAAACTATTAGATTATAATACGTTTGTTAAAATTTTCTCTAAGTTTTAATAAATCACATTGCTTTAAAAATAAATAAATAAATAAAAAGAATGGACCACTGTATATCAGATAATGTTTATTTTTCAAAACAGGATTCAAGATTTTAATAAAACAAAGTTGAATTCAAGCCAGAATACATAAGCAAGAACAGATGTACACTTTGCAATCCTGCAGACTGTCATCTATAAAATAGTGGTGCACTGGATAACAGTAACTTTCATAAAGTATAAATTATAACAGGAACATGTACAAGAACCTTAAAACTAAGTGACTTCACTTCTCTCAGTGTTTGACAAATCAAGTGAACAACAATGACAACAAATTAGAAGACAAGCCTATACTAAATAATGGGTGTCGTGGGCATGATGAACACATAGTAACCTACACATGATAAAAGTGGAAGCCAGGTGAGATGCTAGGACCTGTGACTCCAGGACACAGGGAGGCTAGGCAGAAAATCACAGCCCAGCCCAGACCACTTAGTGAAGCGATTTCAAACTACAAGCTAAAGACCTGGGGATGTAACTCACTGCAGAGTTCCTGGCTTTATTTCCCAGTAGCAAAAGGAAAGAGGGTTGAAAGCTAGACATGGATGACACTTTCTCAAGAGCCTTGTTATATTCGTGAAATCTAATCTTATAGGTTGTAAAGCGAGCTTCAATAAATTCCAAAAGTACCAATAATATAGATTCAGCCTCTGAAAAGAGTACAGGATGAATGTTTATAACACAACAAGAAAAGAAAATTTCCCTTGTATCTTGAAATTTTGAAAAACTATAAATAACCTTTGGCTGAAAGGGCAATGTAAATCAAAATGGCAGGATTTCTAAAATAGTAACTGCCCATAAGATCTATGAACTGAAATTACAACAATTTTCTGAAGAAAACACTTATCTCCATTATTTCAGGGGAAAAAAATTCTGAGATGAATTAAACATTCTAGGCTGGGGGGATAGCTTGGCAGTCTAAACACCTGCCTGGCAAGTGCAAGGACCTGGGTTCGATCTCCAGTATCACAGTGCTGGCCCTAGAACCCTGAGAACCCTGTGTTGGCCTCTGAAACTGGGTGTGGTGGCACATTTCTGTAATCCCAGCACTGAGGAGGCTGAGACAGGAGGATCATTATGTCCAAGCTCTGTGCAACAAGACCGTGTATCAAATAAATAAAAGATTAAAAAATAAAATAATATGAAATGAATTGAACATTCTTTTTTAAAAAATTAGAAAATAACAAAACAGAAAATGTGAAGAAAAAAATTATAAAGAAACCATAAATTCCCAATAAGAATTAATTTTATGCAAGAGAAAACTAATAAATTTTTTTCTTTTTTAGAGAAGTAAATCAACGCTAATCAAATTAAATGAAATTTGACCTCCATCTTTTTTGCATGCATCAAAGAGAAAGATTAATACCTTTTGATACTTGAAAATTGTACGAGTTTCAAATTTAGTAGCCAAAAACTTATGTTGCAATAAAGAAGCATTCTTCTTGTCCTTTTTTGAGACAGGGTTTCACTATGCCCTTTGGGCTGGTCTTGAGCTTACTTTGTAGCCCAGGCTGGCCACAGACAGGCCTGTGCCACCATACTGGGCTTCAAACATAATTTTTAATTACATTGTTTATAGCGAATTTTGTGTTGTAATGGCCCAATTGTGAAACTGTGGGCCACATGTTTACCTCTTTCACACTGCCCTAGGAGTACTACAAATCTATGTCATGATTCCAACATGAGAGCATTGTAAGTGCCACATTTATTTTCATATTGCAGCATGTTATTGCATTTCATTTTTAACCTGACAATTTTTATTACCAATACATACCCATCATGTCAGAGTGAGAATTCAACCTCAAAATTCATACTTTAAAAAAAAATTCAATCTTTGAATTCAATACAGATTCACCCTCTGAATGAATGGGCTTGCCAGGCAAGCACTTACTCTACTACTCTACTGAGCTATCTCCCCAGGCCCAAAATTCATG
>PVKA01044799.1:0-15944 GCA_004027165.1 Ctenomys sociabilis | reverse complement strand
AAAAAAAAAAAAAAAAAAAAAAAAAAAAAAAAAAAAAAAAAAAAAAAAAAAAAAAAAAAAAAAAAAAAAAAAAAAAAAAAGAAAGGGAAAAAGAGGCTTCCAATTTTAGCATAGTTCTGATATCAGAATCTGGCAGTGAGGCATTGCAAAGAAAATCAGACCATACTTATTCACTTGAAGCCTCTGCACACTGGGATATTCATGGGTGGAACTTGAGGACAGCCCACAAATCTTTGGAGTTGCATAGATAATGTTATATATATTTTTTTTTTAATTTTTTTTTTCTTTTGGCAGAACTGGGGACTGAACTCACACCTTTGCACTCACCAGACAAGCACTTATTTTACTAAGCCATCTCCCCAGCCCCTATTGTTTTTTTCTTGAGGAGAGGATATAAGCCCTTCATCAGACTGGTCTACACAAAAGGTCATGACTATATAGCAAATTTACCAATGACAATGGTAAGTTATAAGAAAAATATTGAAGAACTGAATCCAGCAATATATTAAGAACCATGTTTGTAGCCCTATGCTAGGCAAATCATTCTGCCAGGGGGCTACACCCCAGGCCCATACAGAATTCCTTGCTGGATGTTGGAAATTTAACTATCCTCAAATCGTTTTGGGTCAGCCTAGAAAATCAATAAGAATAATTTTTTAAGGTTAGAATTAATATTCAATAAGGGAGCAGTTAAAAGATAATAGCTTGCCTTGGAGCCCAGCAATAATCAGAAATTAAAAAAAAATTCATACGGGCAGTAAGAGCCATGAAATACCTAGGAATAAGCTCAATGAGACTTTTTTAAGATTGGTGTTACTAAACACTAAGGCTTCCCTGAAGGCTTTCTATTTGATTCCTAGGGTTGCCTAAGAATCTTGTGATACTGAGATATCACCAAAAATTTGGTGTCATAAATAATGGAACTCTGTTCCTTCCCAGTGCAGGAGGTTAGAAGGGCTAACTTAAAGGGCTCAGCAGAACTGCCTCCTTTTGTCCTGAGGGAAACACTGCACAAGCTCCTTTGCCAGCTTGCAGCGCTTCTGTCAGTCCCCAGACCCACCTCTCTTTTGAGGGACACTGTAGTCTGTATCTCTTTGTGCTTTTCTGTCTCTTTAAAGGCTACTTTTATTGGATTTAAGGATGCCCCCAAACTTACATAATCTTTTCTCTAACTTAATCTCAGACACATGTGAGGCCTTTATTTCCAAATGAAGTTGCATTCTGAGATTCCAGGTAATATACATATTGTGGGGATACTACTTAACCTACTATATGCTTAATATGACCTAAAAAATACGGTCTTGAACAAGAGGACTGTGAAGATAGTTCAGCTGTCTAACTGCCTTTCTAGGCAAATGCAAGGACTTAGGTGCAATCCCTGGTACCACAGGCCAGGCTGGTACTGCCCCAGACACATCAAGCCCACCACTAGGCCCCTTCATGGTGGTGTATGCCTATAATCCCAGCACTGGGAGGCTGAAACAGGAGGATCACTACAAGCCTGAACTGCATGGTGAGGCTGAATGAAAAACATGAAATAAATAAATAAAATAAACATATTACAACTTCTCAAAGGATAGTAAAAGTTAATTGCAAGCTGGGTGAGGTGGCACACATCTATAATTCTAGCATTCTGGGAAGCTGAGGCAGAGTGACTTCAAGTTTTAATTCCAGCCCAAGCAATTTGATAATTTAGTGAGATCTTCTTGCAGAGTAAAAACAAAAAAAAAAGGTTGGGAATGTAACTCAGTTGTGGAGCACTTGCCTAGCAGGTGTGAGAACTGGGGTTCCATTCCCCACACCATGAGAAATTAAATGGAGATAAAATAAATAAAATGTAATTGCTGAAAAAGAAGACAAGAAGGAAGAGCACAGAGAAGATGAAACCAATAGAAGACAGAAAGGTAGTAAAATTACATTTGATTGGGGCTGGCGAGATAGCTCAGCGGTCTACAGTGCCTGGTTAGGCAAGCTTAGGCAGGTGCAGGGGATCGCATTTGGGTCCCCCGTGCCATATGCTGTGCCAGCACCAGCCTCAGGGCAGGCTGAGCAGGCCAGAAAAACCCAAAACAAAACAAAAAACAATTACATTTAATTAAACCAGGAAGCTCATTAAATGTAAATAGATGTCAGCTTTTTTAAAATAAAAGATTAAGGCTGGGTTCTCTGCCTTGCACCACTCTGCCTTGGAGCCAGCTGAATATGGAATGAAGCCTCCAGTAAGCAAATGGGAACTGAACAATAAGGAGTTCTCCTAAACAAATCAATTATTCTTCAGTTTCCACACATTGTGACAGCGGATGATTCAACTGATAGCTGATCTCTGGGATGGCCCTTCCAGCCACAGAGTCTCTGTCCTCCGCACTCCTGGAGAATAAAAGAGCTGCACGTTCCAGCAGTCCCTTGCGCATTGCACCATCCCAGAGAAGGAACAGAGGGGAAGTGCAGAGACATCTAGAATATTTCAAAGTAAGATGAAAATTCTCCTTCTGATCTACTGCCATCTTGGCAGTAGCTGTTGTGACCAAGATCGAGAAAAACGAAGTATCAATGACAGCGATGAATTTGCTCCACGGTTTTATCTGCCCCCTTACCCGTACCCATTTGGCCAATATCCACAAATCCTAAACCACACATATCCAGGCTACAGATTTTGCTTATTTCCTTTCCCATATCCTCAGTTTAGAGTCACAGCTTCCCCTCTCATTGGAAAGTAAAGAAGAGAGAAGAGTCACAATGCAACTTAACATGAAACTGAAACAAACAATTGCTGAAAAATGAATGTGAGCTACTTCCTTGAAGCATCAGTAATCTGATACAAAAGAAAAATAAACATAATTGAAGCATAAAAAAAAAAAAGATTAAGGCCGGGGAGAAAGCTCAGCGGCATAAACAGCTGCCTGGCAGGTGTAATTTCCTCAGTTTGATCCTCCGTACTGAAAACAAAATTAATTAAATCACATGCCATTCAGTAAAAACCCTTTAAACATAAAGACACAGATAATTTAAAAGTAAAAAAATAAGAAAGCTTTGCTTGAAAACACCAATCATGTAAAGTTAGCGTGGTGAGGTGTTCTCTTGGGAAAAAATATTAGTAGTGATAAGGAAGAACACTTCATACTAGCAAAGGGGGCAGTTTCAATAGAAGGCAAGCAAATTCTAAATTAATGTGAACTCAGTATAACTTTAGAATATGTGAAGCCACAGTGAACTGACTGAAAGGAGAAAAACCTATGATTAGATTTAGAAGTGTTGGCCCACGCCTCCCAGTAACTATTAAAAGCAAGAAGACTAAAGAGTTGATGAAGATATATTTAAACAGCATTATTAAGCAACTTGACCTAATTGATATTTATAGAACTCCACATCCAACCACGGCAGAATACACATTCTTTTTGAAGACACATCAAACAGAACATACATTAGGTCATAAAGCAAGTCTCAGTCCATATCTGGGGGTAGAAATCATACAAAATGCACCCACTGGCCTCTAGAAAGCAACACAGAAAGATTAAATGGAAAGTTTTAAAAGATATAAAACTAAGGAATATATTACTTTTTTATGTATTTGATTGTTGCAGGGTGTCACTATGCAGCTTGGACTCATGGTAATTCTCCAGCTTTCAGCTTCCTCAGCGCTGGGATTACAGACATGTGCCACCATGCCCAGACTCTGTGGCCAGCTCAGCGCACCCATGGGGTGGGGCATGCATGTCATGTAGTGCCAGGGATTGAACCACAGTCCCTGCACTTGCCTACACTTGCGGAAGCAGGCGTTTTAGTCTGCTGAGCTATCTCACCAGCACTAGGAATATATTTGTAAATGATCTATGGGCCACAATGAAATGAGAAGATATTTTAAACTGAAAACAATGACTATAAAACATACCAAATTGTGTAGGGTACAGACAGTAAGTGAAATAAGTCAGGTACATGAGCTTCACCAGCTTTTCTTTTTTTGCAGAACCAGGGATTGAACCCAGGCCCTTGTGCTTGCCAGGGAAGTGCTTATTCTACTGAGCCAGCTCCCCAGCCCCATCACCAGTTTTTATGAGAAACTCAAAGTATAAAAAAGTTAAAGAAAAAAAAAATATGGATAACAGAAATAATGAGATGGACCTTTTGCAGAAGAGAACCAAGAGATGGAGGGAGAGAAAAGAGGGAGGAAAGAAAGAGGATAAGGAAGCATTAACATTTGTTCTTATTCTGCATGAGGAATGTGAATGGCATGTACTGCACACATGCACCCATCACAACTGAGGCTTAAAACAGTTGTGCAACTCAGCTGAGGCAGCACTCAGGACACATGGTTTTTAACAAATGTTAGAAATGAATGATTACAACTCAGTACTCTAACCTTTCATTTATGAAACTAGAAAAAGAGAAATAAATGGAACTCAGAGGAGAAGTAAATAATGAAATGCAGTAATCAATTAAACGGAAAGTACATCTGCAAGAATCCTCAAAGCCAGGATTTGTCCTTCAAATAGCCTACCAAGAATAATAAATAAAGAGAAAATACAGGGCAGGGCAAATAGTTCAGCATATTAAAGCACCAGCAAGCAGGCTCAGGGGCTGGGGGTTCGATCCCCTGGCCTGCTGTACTGGCCCTGCCTCTGGGGTGTGCTGAGACAGCAATTGAGACTGCGTGTGGTGTCATGTGTCTGTAATCCCAGTTCTTAGGAGGCTGTAAACAAGCCGATCACTGAGTCTGATCTAGTAGTGAGACCCTGAACACCCTGAAGACCCTTCCCTAAAATACAGAAGAGAGAGAGAGAGAGAGAATACAAATGACCAATACTGAGTTTTAAAATGTGATGTCAGGTAGGAGAGATAGCTCTGCCACGTACACGCCTGCCTGGCAAGAACAAGGTCCTGAGTTTGATCTCTGGTACTGCAAAATAAATAAACAAACAAACAAATAAATAATAAAAATAAAATGTGATGTCACCACACATACTACTGTTATTAAAAGGGACACATGAGAAGATAATGAACAACTTCTGGCCAATGTACTTGGCAACTTAGATAAAATGGAAAAAATACACCAAAAGGTACAACTTACCAAAACTGATACAAATAGAAATTAAAAAGTGAATGCTTTAAATGTTGAAGAAATCATAAAGATTAGCACAAAGATAATCCAGACTCAAAAAATATCTAAAGAGAAATAATATTTTTTCTTAAATCTTAAAAAGATTGGAGAAATAGAAAACACTTACATATTTGTTCTATGAGAGTGACATAAATATTTAATGCTAAAAAATCCTTTCTTTGCCCTGGAGATGGCTCAGTGGAATAAGTGCTTCCCTGGAAAGCTCAAGGGCCTGAGTTCAACCCCCAGTTCTGAAAAAAAAAAAAAAAAGCTTTTCTTCATATGGCGAGGACTTTGCATATGGTTTTAGAGAATATTTATATATTACATATATATATATATTTAGAGAAATATTTATATATTACAAAATTATGTTATATCTTGTTTAAGTTAAATTATGTCATATCTTTAATGCTATAAAACTACATATAAAACATTAGCCAAATGAATACAAAGATAAAAAATAATACCTTGGCCAAATATGGTTTGTCAAGAGAAAAACTCTGTAATTATTTTGTATGTCTGTGTATGATCCTGGAGGTAGATCACAGGCTTCTTACTATGATAAATGTCCAGCACAGTGGCAGCAGCCTCTTTCCCCCACCACTTTTTTTTTTTTTGCATTACCAGGTATAAAACCCAGGACCTAACCTTCTACCACTGAGCTATAATCCTAGCCCTAATTGTCTGGATGCAGAAAAAATCATTTCATACCTATTCAGGGGGAACGTGTCTCTGCAAATGAAGAGCAGGAAGAACCTTTATTAATCTGACAAAATCCAGCTCTGAAAAATCTCAACGGTGCAGTTCGTGGGTTTAGTGCTCCACTATTGATTGCTTTCCCTCTGCAGTGTAGAAAGCATGGAGTGATTGTTCCAGTGAGTGGAAATCCATATGAGCAGAGACAACAGACTTGATCTTTTCCCTCATACACTACACAAAATTTGTTCAGGACAGCTCTCAAATATAAACGTCAAGCTCAGTGGTCTAAGCGCCTGCTTGGCAAGCACAAGGACCCCAGTTCAATCTCTTGTACCACATTCCATGCAGGCCCCAGAGCTGGGCGCACTGTGCTGTTCCTGAAATTGGCACATGCCTGTAATCCCAACGCTGGAGAGGCTGAGACAAGAGGATCACTATGAGTGTGAATTGGGTAGCGGACCCTGTAACAAATAAATAAATATTTTAAAAAAGAGTCAACATCATTACTCATCAGACAAATCAAATGAAAACCACAAAGTACCACTGTCCACAAATCAGAAAGTCTAAAGTTTATAAGACTGAAACTACTAAGTACTGGGAAGTACGTGGAGCAACCAAAACTCTCATATATCATTCTCAGACTCAGCAATCTTCTTTGCCAACTTTATTGACAAAAAGTTTCAAAGTTGGGCTGGGGGCCACACGTGAAGCAGAGGAACCTGGGTGCCACACTAGGAACCATGTGTCTTGGAGTGAGGATGGTGAAGTTGACTAGAGCTCGTGGTCTAGATGGCTCATGGTCCCAAGAAGCATCTGAAGTGAGTAGCAGCTCCAAAGCATTGGATGCTAGATAAATTGACCAGTGTGTTTGCTCCTCATCCATCCACTGGTCCCCATAAGCTGAGAGAATGTCTGCCTCTCATGATTTTCCTATGGAACAGACTCAAGTATTCTCTGACAGGAGATGAAGTAAAGAAGATTTGCATGGGACACTTCATTAAGATCGATGGCAAAGTCCGAACTGATATAACCTATCCTGCTGACTTTATGGATGTCATCAGCATTGACAAGACAGGAGAGCATTTCCATCTGATCTACGACACCAAGGGTCGCTTTGCTGTTCATCGGATTACACCTGCGGAAGCCAAGTACAAGTTGTGCAAAGTGAAGAAGATCTTTGTGGGCACAAAAGGGATTCCTCACCTGGTCACCCATGATGCTTGCACCATTCGCTACCCTGAGCCCCTCATCAAGGTCAATGACACGATCCAGATTGATTTGTCATCTGGCAAGATCACCGATTTCATCAAGGTTGACACTGGTAACCTGTGTATGGTGACTGCAGGTGCTAACTTGGGAAGAATTGGAGTGATCACCAACAGAGAGAAGCATCCTGGTCCTTCTGATGTGGTTCATGTGAAAGATGCCAACGGCAACAGCTTTGCCACACAGCTCTCCAACATCTTAGTCATTGGCAAAGGCAGCAAGCCGTGGATTTCTCTTTTATGAGGAAAAGGAATCTGCTTCACCACTGCTGAAGAGAGAGAGAAGAGGCTGGCAGCAAAACAGAGCAGCGGGTGAAATGGTCTCTAATGACATGTTACAGGGATCTCTGTTTAATTAAAGATATTAGAACATGAAAAAAGAAAAAACAAAGTTGGGCTGGGGACATAACTCAGCAGGATAAGTGCCTGCCTGGAAAGTACAAGGTCCTGAGTTCAAACCCTGGGTACAAAAAAATTACAAAAATGATGAATGATTGACCTCAGTGTGAGGTTTTGATATATGTACATATTGTCAAATGATGACTATAGCCAAGGTAACTGTACATTGTTGTGTGTGTTAACTGGAGCTATCTTACTGAGCAATAAGGCTTCAGAATTTATTCATCCTATCTAAAGGAAATGTTGGATCTTCTGACTAACATCTCCCCTCCCCCTAGCCCCTAGCTGCATCATTCTACTCTGTTTCTGAGTTTGTCCTTTTTAGGTTCCTTGTGTAAGTGAGACCAGGCAGTATTGATCTTTCTATTTGTGGTTTATTTCAGCCAGCATACCATACTCCCCTGTTCATTCGCATTGCTGCAAATTTCCATCATTTGAAAAGCTGAGTTATATTTCGTTGTGTGTAATATTTTCTTTACTCATTCGCCTGTCAATGAACACTTACACCGATTCTGTTTCTTGGCTATTGTGAGTAGTGCCACTGTGGGCATAACAGAGCAGATGTCTCCCTGCCACTGCTCAACTTTGGGGATAGCCAGAAATCACACCATGCTCAGATCCAGTTACTAAGGTGGATGAGGTCACACCATGTCTTTAGCAGCCTGCGTTCCCACTGGACGGTACTTCTCAGCAGCCATCACTGGATTCTTGATCACACCTAATAAAGACATTCATGAAAGAAGACTTCCTGAGCTTCAGAAAGTGGCAATGGGGGCTCAGGAAATAGCTCAGTGGCATAAGCACCTGCCTGGGAAGTGCAAGGTCCTGAGTTCAATCCCCAGTACTGAAAAAAATAAAGTGTCAGTGGGATAATGGTGTTTGAAGGAAGGGGGAAAATTTTGAGGGTATCAGTGGACACATGTCTTTTACTCTAATATAATTTTTTAAAACGATTTTAATAGTCATTGGACATTTCATAGACCCAGTGGGATGGCTGGATCACATAGTTCTAGTTTTTTGTTTTTGTTTTTTTGGAATTTCCATACTGTTTTCCTTCATGGCTACACTACTGTACATTCTCACCAACAGAATACACAGTGCCCTCTCCCCACAGCCTCACCACCAGTTGTTATCTTTTACCTTTTGTCAATGGCCTTTCTTACTAGTGTGAAATGATAGTTAATTATGCTGTTAGTTGACATTTCTCTAATCATTAAGAATGCTAAACAGAGCTGGGGAGATAGCTCAGTAGAATAAGCACTTGCCTGGCAAGCATAAGGTTCTGAGTTCATTCCCAGGTACCACAAAAAAAAAGAAAAAGAATGCTGAACATTTTTTGAAATACTATTTGTATGTCTTTTTCTTCTTTTCTTCCTTTTCTTCTTCTTCCTCCTCCTCCTCTTCCTTTTCCTCTTCTTTTTTATGTTTTCTTTGAGGAAGCAATTCTACCACCAGTATAGGTCCAACAGAAATAAGTACATAGGCTCCATGGAGGACACATACAGTAAGTTCATAATAGCCTAATTCACTGTCAAAAAACAGAAACAATTCATTGTTCATTAACAAAAGAATAGTCTAATCTATTGTGCAGATATAATTGAATATAATAATAAAAAGAATGAATAGATGAATCTTAAAGATATTATACTGAGCAAAGGAAGACATCATAAAACTTTGATTTATATTCCATTCAAGACAAAATGTATCTATACTGGGAGACAAGTCAGAAGCATGTCTGCGGTTGGTGGGCTGGTAAAGTTGGAAGGGAAACTTTTTTGAGATGAGAAAATGATTTATGTATTTAGGTGGGGGCTAGGTGGATGCAAGTCATTGAGTTGGCCGGGGAGATGGCTCAGTGGATTAAGTGCTTCCCTGGCAAGCACAAGGGTCTGAGTTCAATCCCTGGTTCAAAAAAAAAAAGTAATTGAGTTGGATCTATGCTCAAGATCCATACACTTCGGGGCTAGTGAGATAGCTCTGGGGATTACAGCACCTGCTGAGGCAAGCTTAGGCAAGTGCAGGGACCACAGTTGGATCTGTAGCCCCACATGCCACGCTGGCCCCGCCCCACCCCCAGGGCAAGCTGAGCCGGCCAGAGTGCAGGCATGGTGGTGCACACCTGTAATCCCAGCACTGGGGAGGTTGAAAATAGGAAGGTCACTATGAGTCCAAGCTGTGTAGTGAGACCCTGTAACAACCAAATACATTTAAAAAGAAGATTCATACACTTTCCTGTATCATTATATTAACTCTAGGTATAATTCAAAAAGACATCAAGCTGAATTAATAATAAAAATGGAAAATATTAAATTTACCACATTTCCCCAATATGATTGGCAGAAGGGGACGGGGTGTGGTGCTCATCCCAGCTCTCAGGAGGCTGGGGCAGGAGGACTGCACATGAGTTAAGGCCAGCCTGAGTGACGTAATGAATTCAGTGCCAGCCGGAACTGAATTACTGAGTGCTGGGATGACAGGCAAGCACCACCACACCTGGCTGCCACTCTGTGATTCTCTTCATGATATGCACTAGTATTTCTCCTAAATACCTGTTCACCGTTTGCCAGTCCTTTTTTTTGAGACAGGGTCTCACTATGTAGTTCAGGCAGCCTTGCGCTCACATTTGTAGCCCCTGGCTGGTCTCCAACTCACAATGATCCTTCTGTCTTGGCTTCCTGAGAGCTGGGATGACCACCACACCCCGTTCCCTTCTGCCAATCACATTGGGGAAATGTGGTAAATTTAATATTTTCCATTTTTATTATTAATTCAGCTTGATGTCTACATAGTGAAAACCTGTCTCCAAAAATAAATTACACAACTAGCTCAGCAGATTAAAGTGCCTGCAAGCAGGCACAGGGACCAGGGGTTCGCCGGGAGCCTGCCCTGCCAGCCCCACCCATGGGGCTCGCTGAAACAGCAATTGAGATTGGGGGCAGTGGTGTGCACCTGTAATCCCAGCTCTTGGGAGGCTGTAAACAGGTGGATCACTAAGAGTCCAATCTAGTAGGGCCTACACCCTGTAGACCCTTCCTCTAAAATATAAAAAAAATTACAAAATGGTACAATGTTTTGAAAGCCAACCCAGAAATATACATGAACATCACATGCTTAGGAATTTAACTTTTAGTGATTTAACCAACACCATATTTATGTATTTATTGATATATGTGAAAAGATAATGATGGAATCTTTATTTATTTATTTATTTACTTATTTATTTATTTGGCAGAATGGGGGATTGAACTCAGGTCCTTGTGCTTGCCAGGGATGCATTTATTCCACTGAGTCATCTCCCTGGCCCCAAAATCATTATTTAAAACAGAAAGAGATGGGCAGGCAAAACACCTTCATCTATAGGAAAATAGATAAATAATACCTGTGGAAAAAATTAATGAAAAATCTCATAGTCATTAAAAACTTTAGGTACCCTGGGACAGTGGCGTATACCTGTGATCCCAGCTACCCAGGAGGCTGAGGCAGGAGAACAGCAAATTCAAGGCTAGTCTGGGCAACTTAGTGAGATTTTGTCTCAAATTAAAACATTAAAAGCATGTGGCGATATAGTTTACTAGTACAGTGCCCCTGGGTTCAGTCCTCATTGTCATCAAAAAGCAAAGAAAGGCCACTTTTGACCAACTAGAAATGAAACTACAAATTATGTAAACAAAGATGGAAAAACCCAGTGTTTTATCCCTATATTCAGTCACTCAGCTCTTCTTTGTAAGAATTTACAATTTCTTCAGTTGTAAGTGGAGCTCATATTACTTCTCTTCTAAATAGCACAAGATGAAATGTAAGAAGCCCTTTAAAAAACAGTACTACCAAAATGTGAAATATTACTTCTGAAATAATATACTTTTATTCATTTTTAAACATATTTTTATTAATCAAACCTTTGTTTTTCATTTTATTTATTTATTTATTTATTTAGGCAGAACCAGGGATTGAACTCAGGCGCTTGTGCTTGCCAGGGAAGTGCTTATTCTACTGAGCCATCTCCCCGGCCCCTGTTTTTCATTTTAGTAAACTGTGCGTGCGTGCGTGAGTGCGTGCGTGCGTGCATGCGTGTGTGTGTGTGTGTGTGTTTTGAGACAGGGCATTATTCTGTAGTTCAGAGTGGCCTTGAACTCACTATGTAGCCCAAGGTGACCTGGAACTCACTGTGGTTCTTGTACCTCAGCCTCTTGAGTACTGGAACAACAGGTGCACACAACTACACCTGGCTTTGTTTCTCTTAAATTAGATTGACTTTCCCTATCACTTACTAGAACTAGTATCTCTCAATATGTGAACAGCACGGGGCTGGCAAGATAGCTCAGCGGTCTAAAGCGCCTGCTTAGGCAAGCTCTCAGGGACTGCGGCTCGATCCCCAGCACCACATGCCATGCCAGCCCCTCCCTCCAGGGTGGGCTGAGCTGACCCCGCCCCCCGCAAAAAAGAATCCGTGATGTGTAGCGAGACACTGTAATAAATAAATACATTTAAAAAAAAAATGTGAACAGCAGACATCACTGAAAGTACTGAGCAGGACTGGGAGGCTTAGGCCAGGGGATTTCTGAAGCCCATGGGCTTGAAACCAGTATGAGCTACAAGTAAGACAGCATTAAAACAATAACAACAAATTGTCAACAAATTGTGAGGGACCAGCGAGATGGCTCAGCGGTCTAAAGTGCCTGCTTAGGCAAGTTTAGGCAATTGCAGGGACTATAGTTCCATCCCAGCACCACATGCCTCACCAGCCCCTCCCCCAGGGTGGGCTGGGTCAGCCATTACAAAAAAAAAAATTGTGAGCCTGAGGCAGGAGGATTGTTGTGAGTTCAAGACCAGCCTGAGCTACAAAGGGAGCTTAAGGCCAGCCTGAACTGCATAATGAGACCCTGTCTCAAAAAAGCCAAAAAAATAAATAAATAAAATAAAAAAATTAAAAAAAAATTGTGAACCCAATCTTGAACCTACCAAAGTCATAGAACCCCCTTTTCAGATGGAAAATGCCAGGAGGACAACCCCACCCCCACCCCTTTTCTTTGTTGCTGGTGATTAACTCCAGGGCTTTGTGCTTGCTAAGCAAGCACCCTACAACTGAGCTACACCCTCAAGCTTTTTATGCTTCCATTGAGAAGCTGGGCTGAATTCCATTCACAGTAACAGGCTCTCAGGTTGGGCTTTGATGTGTCTGGTTTTGGTTTGCCCACTTTGTGGGAGTCAGTTACCCCCATTCACTGAACCCTCTCAAAGAGTGGAGGAGCACTCAATGACATGTACCGTGTGACTATCTCTTTACAGATCGCATCAGCCCAGTTTTGCATCAAGAACTGTAGCTGTTGGAAAACATTGTCTCCTGGGCAGCTGCATTGGCTACTGTCCCCAATTCACTTAGCAGCGTCTCAAAAATAGAAGGCAGCCTCTGTTCTGTTATATAATAAACAGTTCTTTATTTGAAATGACAATATTTACTTTTCCTACAGTGAACTCAGGCAGCCTACAAGGCAGCGGGCAAACAGTAGAAATACCTAAATTGGAATCTCAAGAGGGCTATTTGGTAGTACAGTTGACTCCAACTTCTACACAGCCAACAAGTAAACAGAAGCCCCCACCACACCTGCCACCTTCTCCCCCTACCCAATTAGTCTTCATTTTATCTCTCTTGTTCTGGCTCATGGTTCCCATGTGCCTTTTTACTACTTTTGTTTTTAATGTATTTAGTACAGGCTCTACAGGGTCTCAATACACAGATCGGACTCATCATGATACTCCTATTTTCAGCCTCCACAGCACTGGGATTACAGGCTTGGACTTGGTCACCAGCTCAGTGCACTCCAGGGGTGGGGCTGGTGCAGCAACCAGTGATGGACCCTGGCCCACCCTGGTCTCTGGGCATGCGAAAGCAGATGCTTTAGTCGCCTGCCTGCCTTTCAGTTTTTTTTTTTTTTTTTTTCCTGTCTTTTTGAGACAGGGTCTCACTATGCAGTTCAGGCTGGCCTTAAGCTCACTTTGTAGCTCAAGCTGGTCTCGAACTCACAACAATTCTCCTGTCTCAGCCTCCCAGTGCTGGGATTACAGGCCTGCGCCACCACGCCCGGCTTGCCTTTCAGTTTCTAAAGTAGCATTTAGGAAACAATCCTAGATACTCTGTGTTGTTCGTTTGGCCATGAGATTTGCCTAACTTTGTGACAGGCATTTAGATGTCCTTCAGACATTTTTCTTTGGCTCCTGAGGTCACTTCTAACTTATTTAGTAAAAGTCTAATTATCTATCTATCTATCTATCTATCTATCTATCTATCTATCTATCTATCATCTATTTGTCTAGCCATGTATCTATCTACCTGTCATCTATCTACTTATTTTTTTTAATATCGAGGATTGAATCCAGAGTCTTGCATCTGCTAGGCAAGAGCTCTACCACCAAGATGCCTCCTCAGATCTAGAGCAATTGTTAAAAGAAAAAATGATTTTCTACTTATTGGCTAGAAACGTTTTACTTTCTACAAAATTTGTTAGAAACCAAAAGATTTTCCCCTCTACCAAAAGACTACTGTGATACCCTAACCTCCCCTAAAAGAAAGTAAATTCCAATTAGGCAAAAAATGGAAAGTTTAAACCTTATTCTTGCTGTTCTGAAAGGCCCTTCCTTTTGTTAGGCTCTTTCCTTAGGCAGAATGGTTTCTTTCTCAAAGGACAGTCCATCAGCAGCTATGTCAAATGTGGTGCTTGTGCAAATGCAAATTCCAGTGTCCCAATCTAACCCTCAGGAATCAGAGCTTGAGGATAAGAATTTTTACAAGTACCTCAGATCAATTGCGTGTCTCCCAGTTTGTGAAGCATGCCCTAAGTACAACCAAATCCTTAATTTTCTAGAATTTCTCGCATTTTTTCTCTTTAGAACGCCATGGAAACCATTGTAAGTACTGAAAGAACAGTATGAATCTTGAGATAGAATATGTGTGCTGTTGGACCTTGTTTATGAACATTGACCAGTTCCTCCATGGGACAGTTAAGCTGCAGTAATTACCTCATGCTTCTGTAATCTGCCTGTCTCCACCCACATGGCATTTGCACCAGCAAAGACTGGGATTGATTTCCTGACAGGATGGAAGAACCACCCAACCCTTGGTGGGTTCATGCCATTTCTTTTGACAGGCTTTACATTTTTGGTAATTTAAAAATATTCATAACATTTCTCATAAATCTTGACCCTGTATCATATAGTCTAATTTAAGAAGAAAAACTTTTTACAAGAGCTCACTAAAACAGAATAATTTTAATCACTTATCTCCTTATGGGAAATTGCTTTTTAAACACATTGGGAGCTGAAGGTGTATCACAATGATAGAGCACTTGCCTAGTGTGCATGAGGCCCTGAATTGGTCTCCAACACCAGAAAGAGAAGGGAAGGGAAGGAAGGGGAGGGGAGAAGAGGTTAGATTCACAGTACTTGTTCCCAAAGTGCCTCAGAATTATATTCCCTTGGGAAAATTATACAACCTCTGCCATATATTTGTAATAGGTATAATCACCTTTTGTAATAGGGATAATACCTCCCCAAAATGGATTAGATTAGCTTGTAACATATTAAATGTTCTTTTCAGCAAAGAAGTCCGTAAGAAGTGAAAATTAGACCTGGCGTGGTGGTGCATGTCTGTAATCTCAGCTACTGCTCTGAAGCAAGAGAACTGCAAGTTCCAACCAGGCTAAGCAATTTAGAGAGATCCTATCCGAAACCATAGTCTGAAAAGGGCTAGAGATTCAGCTCAGTGTAGAGCACTTGCCTACATGGACTAATGCGCCAACCTAGCACATGCCTGAATTCACTGCATAGCACAACCCCCCAAAAGGGTAAAAATTCGTAATAATAAATCTTTAATGAGTTCTCAAACTGTCATGGATGAACCTAACATTTGAAATATTTCAGCCTTTTTTTTTTAGACTCATCAGAGAGACCCACTGGTTCTTACCTTTCCCTGCAATTTTTTGAAACTTGAAAATTTAATAAAAAATAAAAAAACAAAATGACCTCCCTCCTAAATGTGCATGTGTATATGTGTGGACATAAATACTCTCTAAGATTAAAGTGCGCTTATTTATCTTCACTTTTTATTGACTAGATTGATTGAACTTACTAAACCATTTGGGTCATCAAAGCCTCGAGTGCTTTCTGTTAGCTAGAGTATCACTGGGTCCACTAGCTAGCTCATTAGCAGTAAACCCTAATGTAGGAAAGTGATTAGACATGAATTATTTACTTGATGTCATTCTTAGTCGTGAAATAATTCAGCTCATCTACAGTTTCAGTTGCTATTATGTGCAAACTGGTCTTTTCAAATTTTCTTCATTCAAAATTGAAGATTTTGGGGGGCTAGGGATTTAGCTCAGCAGCAGAATGCTTGTCTAGCAAGCAGGAATCCCTGGGTTCGGTCCTTGGCAAAAAGCCCAAAAGTAAACCTCCCCCAAAATTGAAGATTTTTTTTTTTTTTTGTCTTT
>PVKA01044798.1:0-15942 GCA_004027165.1 Ctenomys sociabilis | reverse complement strand
GTCAATCCAGCCACCAAAACTGGGTATAGTGGCACATACCTATAATCCCAGCTCTGAGAAGGCTGGGACAGGAGAACCACTGAGTGTGAGGTGCATAGCAAGACCCTATACCAAATAAATAAAGAAAAAAAAAAAGAAAGGAGGAAGAAAGGAAGGAAGGAAGGAAGGAAGGAAGGAAGGAAGGAAGGAAGGAAGGAAGGAAGGAAAGAGAAAGAAAAGAAAGAAAGAAAGAAAGAAAGAAAGAAAGAAAGAGAGAAGAGAAGAGAAGAGAAGAGAAGAGAAGAGAAGAGAAGAGAAGAGAAGAGAAGAGAAGAGAAGAGAAGAGAAGAGAAGAGAAGAGAAGAGAAGAGAAGAGAAGAGAAGAGAAGAGAGAAGAGAAAGAACTCTCAGGAAGTCAGAGGTGGGGCTTTCCAGAGGTGGCTGGATCTAGGGTGTGTGAAGGTGGGATTGATACATGGCACATTTCTAGAATTAAGAGTGGGAGTGCTACCTGCCCTGAGGATTGGTAGCGTGGATAAGATAAGGCACAAAAAGAGGCTTGCTGCTGGCTTGCTTCACTGTCTTCTATCAGCCATGAACTCTCTCTCTGCAAAGCCCCAAAGCCTTGCTGTGGCATCAGCCAATTATGGAAAAACCTTTACAGCGGGGTGGAGGTGGATATATTTATGTATATATGCAGGAAGACTTTGATAATTGTACTGCTGATTTTCTGCTGGTCTACAGAGGGGAGCACTTGATGCTTATTTTTTTGTGGCCTTCTTAATTGCTTATAACTTTTTTTCTTTTTTAATGCCAATTTTGCATATATATCTGTTAATCTAATTAACTAATTTGAAGACATTATGCAATACAGCAACCATTTTTTAATTCCCATTGTTTTGTTGGGGGAAATGTTATATCATTTCTAATGATCTTCTTCTTCTTCTTCTTCTTCTTCTTCTTCTTCTTCTTCTTCTTCTTCTTCTTCTTCTTCTTCTTCTTCTTCTTCTTCTTCTTTCTTCTTTCTTCTTCTTCCTCCTCCTCCTTCTCCTCTTCCTCCTCCCCCTCTTCCTCCTCTTCTTCCTATTTTTTTATTGTCTTTACAGAGAAAAAACTCTACAAACCATGAGCTAAGGGCTGGTGAGGTAGCACAGCAGACTAAGCACCTGCTTGTTCAAACACAGGGACCAAACACTATTTGCTGTGAACCCCAAGAAAGAAAATTACTGATAGCTCAAAAAAAGTGGTACCTGGAACACCTAAGTCTCCCTTTCCAGCCTCATACTGGTTTTGGTGCTTTCAGTGTGTGCTACATTTTCTATACACAGACTTTTTAAAAATGACACATTTAAAAAAAAAAAATGACACATTTAAAAATGTGTTGTCTGCATAAGCTGGAAAATAAACTGTCCTGCCAATTCTCATCCCATGAGTCCTTTTGGTTGATTCTCTAAATTCCAGTCCACAGAGGTCTTGTTCCATTGCAAGAGTATGTCAAAGATCAATGGTACAAGTTTAGAAAAAACTTTGCCCCATGTGCCACTCCGGGATGCCGATTTTCAGAATTATTTATTTGTTTATTTTTGTTGTCCCAGGGCATGGATATATCCAGTTTCATGTGGAAGCAGCTTTGGAAGGTATGCTCACTAACCTCCCAAGCCCATAGCATAGCTCTGCACAGAGAAGGATCCCCCATGCAAGCAAGCCTGGAGGCCCTGCCCATACCTCTTGATAGTGAAAGATACAGGGTCAGTGGCTAAATACTCCAACATCCTTGCAGCACAGGCAAGAGAGCTCTGGCAGACAATTTGCTGTAATCTGAGTTTCCAAAAGGACTGAAATCCATGGCCTGTAGCACTAACCTTCTTGAAAACATGCATTGGACTGACATTCTTCCTTTGCCTGTTTCAATTTGCCCTTCTGATAGAGGAATTGTTTTTACATAATTCCCCAACACTCAGCTTCTGGTATCAGACTCAGCTTTTGTCCATCCTCCTGCCTGGCCTGGATGACAACCTTGCCTCATGCTTCCCTGCTCAGGGCACCATCTTCCCCGCAGTGCAGAGCCCCAGCCCTCTTCCAAGGCTATGGGATCAGCATTACCCTGCAGATTCAAATGAGCTGCTGGAAGGGATTCTCTTGTTTGTAGGCGCAGAGTTTGGAACTGAGGAAGGGGACAGTGTAAAAAGTAATGAGTTACAAAAATGTCAAATTAAATTATGGATCATTGAGGCAGCCAATGCATTGGCACTCTTGTGAGTGAATAAGAGATTCACTGATACTTCAAACTCAAAAGTTTCACTGGAATCTCAATCCATATTTAAGTATCTTCTCTGTACTAAGGATGGTGTTAGCTACATTTTGCCACACAGAAGGTACTTTCTAGTGGAGATTCCCACTCATGTACTTTTATAAACACTACAAAATGTGTATATATATACACACATTGCACTTTCCCAATGAAACGCAGGTAATAAACCAGAAGTCTCTGCTTGGGCAAAGTGTGTGGAGCAAAGCATGTGCCCAGGCTCTCTAAGGGCACATGCCACCTGGCCTTGTGAACCCAATGCTGTTGGCATGGCAACAGCATCTCTCTAAAATCCTGAAGTGCCTTCAGGTCAGGAACACTAGGGTAGTACCCAGAAGGCCATCAAGGTGATTTAGATTCTCAGTATCCTCACAGAACAAACAACCAGAAGACTCCAGAAGCATGCACTTCTTTCTCTGCCACAAGATAGTCATTAATGCTACCCATCCATCTGGGGTCTTCCTATTTACTGCTCTCCAAACTAAGCTTTCATCTAATAAATACATTCTCCCTTTTTCCAAAGTAGTTGTCTTCGATTGTGAAGATTAAGTCCTAGCTATTTGTAAAGGTTTGTTTCATGCTCTTTGCTGTCATTGCAGAGCATGTATCATACCTCAGATTATTCATTCAACTGACATATACCTTGTTTTTCTCTGGACTCACTGAAAGCAGAATCATCTCTGTTCCTGTTCCCTACTGAACCCCAGCCCTCCCTCAGAGCCCGAGACACACTGGAGCTCAGCAATAACTACTGTGTAACTAATGCAAGCACCGCTCTCTGGTTCCACCAACACCAGGACAGTCTGCAGAGCAGGGTCAGATTGTTTCAAACATAGTGGTCCTGAAAGTCTCTTCTACAGAACACTTCTTCCAGACAAGGTTAATAAGTTTTATACCAAAAGAAGAAAAATTACATGTCATGAGCCTGGATTAATAAATCCAGAAATTAAAGTTATGACAACATGGTCCCTATTTCTTCACTTTTAAGAGCATTGAGAACATGAATATGTGTGGTGACTCTCACAAAAAGATGGCACCAAGCAAAACATCCAAGCAGGGCTCTGCCACTTTTCTACCTGCCCTGTGAGCTCCCCTTTGCCTTTCATTGCTGGTGTTCACTCTTCTGGACAGATGATGAATCCAGAGCTTGTCTTCGCTAAGTGCTGAGAATAAGGAAGATAAAGTGGTAGCAGGTATGGCTTACAGAGACAAAAGATTACATACTTTGTAAGACTATGTTTTTTTTTTTTTGTATTTTAGGGAAGGGTCTACAGGGTGTCCAGGGTCTCACAACTAGATAGGATTCATAGTGATCCTCCTATTTACAGTCTCCCAAGAGCTGGGATTATAGGGTGCACCACCATGCCAAGTCTTGATTGTTGTCTCAGCAATGCCCCGGGGTCAGGTCTGGCACAGCTGGACCCGGGATTGAACCCTCAGGCCTTGTGCCTGCTTATAGGCACTTTAATCTGCTGAGCTATTTTACAGGTCCTGTAAGACTACTTTTAAAAGAACACTAGAAGACATCCATTCCATAGTTTGAGCAAAAGCATATGACTATGTGAAGACCTGATAAAGACCTGCTTTGAAATCACACCCTCTCTGTTTGGTCATTTCAAGTGCGCTAACAAAAACAAGTAGTCAGTCTTCCTCAAAGTAATCATGCAAAAGCCTACCATTGTTCTTTGTCCAACTAACACTATCACCAATGGTCTTTCTCCATTCTTATTTCACTTATCATAGTTAATCATATAAACATCACCTATACACACCCCACCCAGCTCATAATTAAATTATCATTTAATTAATATAAGTCTTTCTTAATCCTATTTCCTTGTTTTCATCTCTCATCCAAGCACAGAAGCAATAATTACTTAAAATTTTGTGGTTTTCAACCTTGTGCTTAAAAAGTCTTTTATTACATGTTGTATGCATATACACAAGCACAGAAGTCTAAACTATATATTATTGACTTTTATTTGCACTTTGTTATGTGTTTGGTACAGGGTCTCACTACACAGCTCAGACTTATAGTGGTCCTCCTGTTTTCAGCCTCTGCAGCACTGGGATTACACACATAGGCCACCACACCTAGACTGGGTCACTGGCTTAGTGCACCCAGAGGTAGAGCCAACAGAGCATGCAGCATTGGAAATAGAACCACTGTCCCTGTGCTTGCATGAGCAGGCAATTAGTCCACTGTACTATCTTGCTGGCCCTTAGTATTTTAAAGTCACAAAATGGCTATCATACTACAAGTGCTCTTTGACGCCTTACTTTTTAGCCAGATGTCTAAGATCTGTCTCTATTGCGTGGAGTGATGTTTCATTCATTTTCCCTGCTACATCACATCCTATTGTATGAATTCACCACTTGCATTCATCTAGTCTTTAGAGGAAAACTGGGTGGTTTCTAATGGTCTAAAAATTACCAAACTGTTAACTGTTGTTAACATTCTTAAATATGTCCGTCAGAGTAGATGTGCGAAAGTTCCTCTTTAGTGGATACCTAGAAGAACAATCCCTGGGTCATAGTATGTATAAATGCTTAATTTTAGAAGCTGATGGGTTGTTATTATCCAGCAAAATTAGGCAGAGTTATGATCAATGAGGAATGTGCAAAAAATCTTAAAGACAAGAACATAATTACTGGAACCAAGGAGATTGCTCAGTAGAATAAGCGCTTGCCTGGCAAGCACAGGGGCCTGAGTTCAATCCCAGGTTCTGAAAAAAAAAAAAAAAAACATAATTACTTGTTCAAGAACATTAATGATGAGTATTCCATATCCTGTGCATGAAGCTGAAGACACATCAATCATACACAGCAAAGGGTCCTGTGTCCCCATGGGGCTACACACAAGTCAGGGAGCAATGAGTGTGAGGGAGGGACAGAGGGAGAGATGCAGTACAACCTGAGCAGAGAAGAAGGGTGTCTAATTCAAACTTATAAGTCAATAAGAATATCAGGAGTAGACACAACATAAGCCCAATCTCATCATTTTCTAGGTAGGGATATATGTGCCAAAGAATGAAACTTTAGGGGAAAAAAAATAGCAGCAGATGGTGAAAGAGCCTCATCCATTTGAAAAAAAAGATAATAAAAATCTCATGATTAGGCTGTTGTGACTTTTAAATGGAATCACTCACACAAAGAGCTTGGCAGAATGCCAGACACATGGTAAACAATTCATGTTATTATCTTCTGAAACAATGCTTCAGTTGGGGTTCAGAAATTCAGTGCTGGATATTCCATCACTAAGATGTAAAGTGAGCAGAGGGGAAGAGACTTAGGGGCAGGTGATGGGTGTTAGCTTTAGTCACGGAGTGTTGGAGATATTCTTACGTGGAATATTGTTCAATAAAAGTCTGAAACTCAAAAGAACACATTTTAGTATTATCAGCTAGTGCTCTAAGGAAAAATGCAATGACCCAGATGTGGCATGGTACAGAATGGTAGACTGAGGTACAAACATACATAGAGAAAATTAAATGAGAATGAAAAGTATCACCCACAAGAAACCCTGAGATGAGACTAGATGCACTAGAACAGCATGGGTAGAAGAACAGAAGCTAAGGGACAGAACATTTTCAGGGTAGGAGGAGGTAACCCTTCCAAAAGCCAAAGAAAAGCCCCAAAATTGACTAATGGAATTATGAACAAAGACATTTTTTTAAACCGTGGGAAACAGAATGCCAAGGGCATATTAAGGGCTAAAGATCCACATATCTCAGGCTCAGGATGAAGGCATGCCAAACAGAGAAAGGAAGAGCTGATACAAACAGATGAATAAAAGGGAGTCAACCAGGAAAAGCATAGGCGTAAGCAAATGTCCTAGTCTAAAGGGTCGTAGTTATGAATACATTTATAAATTGAAGAAAAGAAGTCATTGGAAAAGGAATTTCAAAATACAAATGCAGTCCTTAATTGAACTCAGGCCCTTGTGCTTGCCAGGGAAGCGCTTATTCCACTGAGCCATCTCCCAGGCCAACAGTCCTTAATGGAAAGAATAAAATTCTTCTGAATGAGAATTTAAGACCTCATCCCCCTATCCAGAAGTTGGATGAGCTTTGCTTTGAAGCTAATTGGCAGTTTCCCTCAGGTCTAGTCTATCGAGATGGAGTGGTCATTGGAGATGATAAAGTATTACCCTTCAGCCTTTCAAATTCAATATTTGTAACTTTTACTAATGCAATATTTCTTTGTTGTATCCAAGAATTCAAGAACAGCCTGAAATCTAACCAGCTCATATTGGTAAATAGGAGACTGTGATTCTAAAATTTTATGCCACCTAGCTAAGGTGATAATAAATATGATAAATTAGTGATGAAGACAAGGATAATGTCCAAAGATCCTGGCAACAAATCTGAACTTCAATGGAACTAAAGATGCCGGCTTGATTAGATCATTCACTCTCCCTCTGTAAATCTGGGGCTGGCTTGCTGTGATTAATCAACACAAATTTGGGGCCCTTCTGCCCACCCTGTCTACCAGTGCCAGCAAAGACTCACTTTGAAGTGGACACTTTTTTCTTCCTTTCTTCATTTTTTTTTATATTTCATTTTGCTTTTGTTTTACTGATTTGATTTTTTGATGTTTTCTATGTTTTAAAGAGAATAGAAATTAGAATTAAAACAAAATTTACTGGGGATATAGAATTTCACTTAACAAAGTAATATGAATTTCACAGTACTTGCAGCAATGCCTAGTGTTGATAAAACCAATTATACATATTATCAAATATATGTATGTAAAATTGGAAGAAGAAACAAAAAGGAATGAAATATTTAAGAAATTAAGAAGAGCAAAAGTACAAACAATTGAAAAACGGAGATGAAACAAAGTATTAACTGCTTCTTTCCATAGACCAGCATAAATGCACAGTACAGTTGTGCAAACCATCCTGCTTACATACATAGATAAATAAATATCTTTCCCCCACTCCTTTTCTTGACCTTCTCCTCAGCTCAGCAACTCTTTCCTTTTGAATAAGTTTATTCCCTTTTCCTATTGTACTCTTCACATTCCATTTTTCTCTTTCAAGTTCTCACACCTGAAAGGAGAAAATATATTTGCACATGTGAGTCTGATGTATTCTACTTAAGAAACATATGTTCTCTAGCTACATCCATTTAAACACAAAAGACTCAAACTTACCCTGTTTTATAACTAAATAATACTATATTGTGTAAAAATAACACAACTTCTTGATCCATTCTTCACTTGATGGGCATCTGGGTTGTTTCTAGAATTTAGCTATGACAAATTGAGCTTATATAAACATGGGTACACATGTATCACTGTGGTATGAGGTTTTCAGTTCTTCTGGAAATATACCCAGGAGAGAAATTACTGGCTTGAGTGGGATCTCCAATCAGAGATCTTTTTTTTAATGTATTTAGCACAGGATCTACAGGGTCTCACTACACAGATTGGATTTATAGTGATCCTTCCCATTTTTCAGCCTCCCAAGTGGTGAGATTATAGGTGTGCACCACCACACCCAGTCTCATTCACCTCTCAGTGTGTCCAGGGTGTGGGGCTGTCATGGTATGCCAGGGACCAAACTTCTGGCCCCTGCATCTGCCTAAGCAGGCACTTTAATCCATTGAGCTATCTGGGCAGCCCTCCAATCCTAGCTTCTTTTTTTTTTTTTTTTTTTTTAAGTTTTTCTTTTTCTTTTTTTTTTTTTTTTTTTTTTTTTTTGTACACAGGGTCTCACTATGCAGCCCACATTCATAGTGATCCTCCTGCTTTCTGCCTCCCTAGTGCTGGGATTACAGACACGTGCCACCACGCCCGGACTCCAATCGCCAGCTCAGCACACCCGAAGGCGGGGCCGGCACGGCAAGCGGAAACAGGGATCGAACCCTGGCCGCTGTGCTTACCTAAGCAAGCGCTTACTCCACTGAGCTATACCGCTAGCCCTCAATGCTAGTTTCTTAAGGAATCTCCACACTGATCTATTTTCTTTTTTATTAATTTTATTGAAAAAAAGTACAAAGAAACAGTTTCAAAACAGGTTGGTAGGTGAGTTACCTACCACTCATTTACTCCACGCATTTCAATTGTGTTTCTACCAGCCAGCAGTCCCACTAACAGTGCAGAAGCGTTCCTTATTCTCCACAGCCTCTCCAAAATTTGTTATTAGCTGATTTCTTGGAGTTAGCCATTCTTTCTGGGATGAGATGAAACCTCAGTGTTGTTTCAATTTGCATTTCTTGAATAACCAATGATGATGAACATATTTTTTATGTTTATTTATCATTTGTATTTCTTCCTCAGCAATGTATATTCATCTCAGATGTCCATTTTTATTAAGTTTAATTTTATTATTTCATTTTGAAAAGTAAAAGACAAAAACAAGAACAAAAATCAGAAACAATGACAAAAGCAGGGTAACATACAGTAAATATATGTCACAGATTTTCAGAACAAGAACAGTGGATATACCATGGTTAATATATGGATTTGTACATGTTGAAACTGTCCCTGCAGTCCTGGAATGAATCTCATTTGTTCATGATGTATAATCTTCTTGATGATTTGCTGCATTCCATTTGATAGTATTTTACTGAGGATTTTTCCATCCAAATTCATTAGAGATGAGTTCAGTCCTCAGTTCTGCCAAAGAAGAAAAAAAAAAAATGATTAGAAAGATTGGTCTGTCATACTCTTTTTAGTTGGATCTTTCTCAGGTTTTAATATCAAAGTAATACTTGTGTCCAGGAATGAGTTTGAGGGAATTACTTTCCTTTCAATTTCCTTGAAGAGTTTGAGAAAAGTTGGCATTATATCTTCTCTAAATTTATTGTAGAATTCTGCTGTGAATCCCTCAGGATCTGGGTTTTTCTTTGTTGGTAGTTTTTTTTATTATTATTACATTTTCAATTTCCTTTCTTGTTATTGGATTATTCAGAGTTTGTATATCTTCTTGACTCAGCTTTTGCATTTTATATGTATCCAGGAAACTGTCCATTTATTTTGTTTTTTCCATGCTGTGAGAGTAAAGATTTTGGACATAGGTATTAATGATCTTTAATAAATTGCTCCAGTGTCAGTAGTGATTTTGCACTTTTCTTCTGTATTGTGTGAATTTGAGTTTTTTTTCTTTTTTTTTTTTTCCTTTTTTCTGATTAGATTAGTTAGGGATTTATCAATTTTATTTATTCTTTCAAAGAACCCAACTCTTTGATTCATTTATTCTTGTGTTGTCCTTTTTGCCTCTAAAGCATTAATTTCTGCTTTAATATTTATAATTTCCTGTCTTCTTTGTGCTTTGAGTTTGACTTGCTCTTCTTCTTCTAGAAGCTTCAGGTGGAACTTATGATCATGTCTTTGGGCTTCTTCTGTTTTCCTACTGGGCAAATTTACTGCTATAAATTTTCCTCTTACAAGTTTTCATTGCATACCACAGGTTTTAGTAAGTTGTACCTGCATTGTTGTTTGATTGTACATATTTTTTTAATTTCTTCTTTAATTTGATCTGCAACCCACTGGCTATTTAGCAGAGGTAGCTAAATTGCCAGTGGGTCAGTATTATTTAATTTCTATGTGTTTATGATGTTTCTGTAGTTTCTTTTGTCAACAATTTCCAGTTTTATTGCACTGTGATCAGATAGTATGCATGAGATAATTTCAATTGCTTTGCATTTACTTAAGAGTGCTCTGTGTGCTAGTATGTGGTTTATTTTGGAGAATGTCCTGTGTGCTGCTGAGAAGAATGTGTATTTTGTTGTTGTTTTGGGGAGAAATACTCTATAAAGGTATATGAAATCAATTTATTTAAAGTTTGGTTTAGTTCTGTTATTTCTTTGCTGTTATTTTGCCTAGCTGATCTGTCTCTTTGTTACAGTGGCATGTTACATTCTCCATTACTATTGTATTATTGCTCATCTGATTTTTCATGTCTATTAAAATTTTTCTTATGTAGCAGGGCAATCCTACATTGTGTTCATAGATATTTATGGTTTTTATGTTTTCCTTTAACAAGTATGTAGTGACCTTCTTTGTCTCTTTATATGATTTTTGGTTTGAAGGTGATATTGTCAGAAAACCAGGATAGCTATGCCTACTTTTTTCTGATTTCCTGTAGAATAGAGTATTGTTTTCCATCCTTTGGCTTTTAGGCTATGAATTTCCTTTTGAGTTAATTTTTTTGTATGCAGCATATTGTTAGATTTTGTTTCTTAATCCACTGTGCTAGTTTGTTTCCTTTGATTGGTGAATTGAGGACATTTACATTGATGATTATAACTGATGCAGATTTCCTTATCTTTGTCATGTTATTTTCTGGTTATAGGTTGCACACTTTTCCCCTCATTTTAATTACTTGGTCTGCTTGTTGGTACCTTTCTGTTGTTCTTAAAACTGTGATCACTTCTGTCCCTTTCTAGAATATCTATCAGTATTTTTCTAGATTTACTCTTATGACTATTAATTTCTTCAGCTGTTCTTTGCCATGGCAGAATCCAATTTCACTATTAAATTTGGTAGATACTTTTGCAGAGTACATCAGTCTGGGTTGGAAGTTGCTTTTCTTTCAGGACCTGAAATGCTTCACTCCAAACTCTTCTTGATTTGACGATTTGTGTTGAAAAATCTGCTGTGATTCTGATGAGTTTTCCATTGTAGGCAATCTGTTTCTTCCCACTAGAAGCTTTTAATACTCTATTCTTTTGCTTAATTCCTGGGGTCTTGTCTATTATATATCTAGGTGTAGATTTATTGTGATTTTGGCTGTGTTGAGTTTAATACGCCTCACATATCTGTTTGTCAGTTTCTTTTCTCATGTTTGGATAATTTTCCGCTAGTACTTCTGTAAATATTCTTTTTACATCACTTGTGCTGTCTCCCAATGCTTCATTCACCCTTATTATTCTTATATAGTTTTCTTCACATTGTCTTATAGCTGCTGAATTATTTCCTGGTTCCTTGTTAGTTTTAAGAGGTATTTCATTTCACATTCATTAGCTACAATACTGTTTTCAAGGTCTGAAAGTCTATCTTCAATTTTATTCAAATGGTTTTGCCAGCTTTTAATGGAGTTCTTTATTTTTTGGATATCTGTTCTAATCTGTTTCATGCATTCTAATTTTTTCCTGTATTTTTCATTCAGTGTTTCCAACATTTTTCTATTCTCCTCTGCTTTTCTATCTATGTCTTCTTTATCTGTGCTGAGCAATTCTTTCACAATGGTCCTTTCTTTTTGGACCTGAGAGATTATTTCTGTTGTTATTTCTTCTATAGCCTGATAAGCTTGTTTCTTTCCTTCAGTTGCTATCATTTCAGAGATTTCAGTTGTATGATTTGCAAGTTCTTGTGTGTCTCTGGCTCCTGGATTTGGTCTAGGTGGGTTAGAGGACTGAGATTGCCTTTTTTCTCCTGTGTTTTAGCAATCACCCAGACAGAGTATAGCAGGCTTTGCAGAGTCTGCCAAAGTTCTTAAATGGCTCTAGGAAAGCTCCATGCCTGGGGGGCACCAGGCCCAAAGATTGCAGCTCTTCTGCATGCCGAAGGCCATTCAGACTCCTCTTAAAGTCTTAAAAGTTTAGACCTTCACCAGCATAAGCTCCACAACTGTGTCCTGGGGCCTAAGAATGATCAGTGCTTACCAGAGTCCCACAAGCTGCCCAGAGTCTGCCAAAATGGTACCAAGAAAGCTCTGTGCCTGTGTACACTGGGCCCACAGATAAAGGTCTCCTTTGTTTTGATTTGTGTGTGTGTGATTCTTTGTTTTTTGTGTGAGCACATTCATTGTTTCTATTTGTGGTTGTTGTTTTATGTTCTTACTCTTCTTTCTTATTTCTCTCTTTCCCTCCTGCCTTCTTCCCCAGCTTCCCAAAGTTCACACGCTGCCTTTGTCTTACAGACTTGTTTCTAGTAATTTCCTCTTCTTTAGGTTGACTATTTTTTCACTTAACTCCTTTAAAATGTTCTTGCCTGAGGGAAAAATCACCATATTGAAGGCATATTTACTGTACAAAATTTTCTTGCTTGTTTTAGATTTTGTTATATAACCACAAAATGTATATTTAAAGGTTGATATGGTTAAAAGTGACAAACTAATAGCTAATAGTTTGTCATTTTCTAGGCTGTGTTTGAAGCTTTTGTTTTGTTCATTATTTATATATTTATTTCATTCATTTTAATGAGAAAAAAGGTAAAACAGCAATGAAACAGTTTCAAAATAAGTAGGACAGTCACAATACGTAATACATTGCATATTATACTACTTTTGTCAAAAAAAATATTAAAAGTTCCTAGAAGAATGAAAAAAATCACTCATAAAGATATTTTGATGCATTTCCAAACATAGTACCAATAGTATTTCTCAAAAAACTAGAAAAAAAAATTTTAATGAAACTTATTTGAAAGATGAAGAGATCTAGAATAGAAAAAACAAATCTAGATGAGACATGGTCCTTGCTTGACCAATTTTCTCTCTGTGAATGCCTGAGAGAGTTTTTATCTCCTTAGGAAACTCTCCTTAAGCACACAATGACAAAAGATCTACAAGGTGCAGTACATTGTTCAAGGTAAATCCTGAGGGGATTTGACTGACCTTGTCAGAGAGCAAAATTTACATTTTTAGTTATATAAGTCTTTCTTTAACTTGGTCTTAACCTTCCAGCAGAAAAACATAACCACAGTTTATAAATGATAAAGCCATATTAATATGCTAACCTGTGAAAGGCTCAAGTCAACAACTTCTGACAATTGCCAGATGTGCTGATAATTCACTACTATAATGGGCTATGTTGAGTTGTTTTGCAGAATTCAAGAACCTGCAGTCTTTGGACTGGCATCAAGTATGAAAAGGTTCTCTAAACTTCTCCAAATACAGTTTCTCTAACTTCATTGGAACACATATCTCTGACAAAACAAAACAAAATTGGTGGATATGCTGGGAGCCATAGAAGCTAGGAAATTGATCAGATGTGTGTCAGTGGGACTAGACCTCAGTGCCTAAAGCAAACAACTACCTCAGTCCAGATAAAAATTGTGTTTGGTTAAAGTCAGTTATTAGTCACTAGGAAGCCTTGTGCCACATGTTACTAACTTTGCAAAAGTATAAATAAAATACCATTTTGTTGCATATATATATATATATATATATATATATATATATATATATATACACACACACACAATATAGTTAGGATAAATATACAGCTACTTTCTCTTAGTTCACTGAGAAGAAAGGTTTGTACTAATGCTGTTCAGACAAAATATTATTTCTGTACTTTATCCTCTGAATTACTACAACGAAGACAACAATATGCAGTGTATTAATTATTGTAAATGTCCTACTAACCCGTTTTGAAGCCATTTCAGTGCTATTTTATCTTTTTTCTCATTAAAATAAATAAAAAGTATAAGTAATAAATAAACAAAAAGAAAAAAAAGCAAATCTGGACAACAAAGACAGCACCCATTGTGTCCTGGACTTGAACTTATGCTACAAAGATTCTGTGATAAAAACATCACAGTACTGAAACTTAAACAGATCCATAGATCAAGGGGACAGATTCAAAGGTGTATAGACAACTCTACACACTTAGCTTCTTTATCTTTGACAAAGAGGCCAAATGTATTTACTTGGAGAAAGACAGCCTCTTTAATAAATGGTGATAGAAAAAATGATTCTCCTTATTTTGAAGATCAAATCTAGACTCATGTCTCTTACCATACATTAAACTAAAATCAAAATGGACCAAAGATCTGAATAATAAGACATAAATACTGAATCTTCTGAAAGGTAGCATCAGTGGAACTTTTGAAGAAATTGGTACAAATAAGACTTTCTGAATAAAATGTCAATTATACAAAAATAAGACAAAGAATCAAAAACTGGGTTATATGTTGACATGGCTAATGATCAACATTTTTTCTGTTGTTTGTTTTTGTTACTAAAAGCTTTTTCACACCAAAAGAAACCAACCCACAGGAAAAATGTTTTGCCATCTATTCCTCAGACAAATGAGTAATATCTAGAATATATAAAGAACTAAAAACAAATACTCCTTAATTTAAAAAATCAATTCAAAAGGATATCTGAAATGAATACATACTTCTCAGATGAGAAAAAGAAGAAATTCCAAATAAGTACATGAAAACCTGTTCAAAATCACTTCTCATTTGAGAAGTACAAATTAAACAGCACTGGGTTTCCATGGTACTCAAAGTATCAACCAACAACTGTGGGAAAAAAACACTTCTCTACAGTATGAGAAGGTGTAGGATTGTGGAACCACTGTTAATATCAGTGTAGAAATTCCTCAAGAGGGTTGGGCTGGCAAGTGCAAGGAGCTGAGTTCAATCCAGGTACTCCTTTCGGAGCTGGCCCCAAAACCAGGCATGTCATGCCGGCCACTGAAACCAGATGTGGTGTCATACATCTGTAATCCCAGCCCTGAGAAGGCTGAGACAGGAGGGTTACTATGAGTCTGACCCACATAATGATACTCTGTAACCAATAAAGAAAGAAAGAACTAAGAAAAAATTAAAAAGAAATTCCACGGAAAGCTTGGGCTAGAAATCTCATTGATGCCAGCTCTAGAGATCTCACTGATGCCAGCTATTCCCCTCTGGTTATCTTCCCAAAAGAATTAAAAGCTACATTCTCTTAATTCAATGAATAGATGTTTTTTGTTCTAATAGTGTCTGTAAACAGGATATCATGTCTGCATCTTGTAGAATGAATAACCACTAAGACAACAATATGCAATGTGCTAATTATTAAAACTGTCCTACTAAAAAAAAGAATTAAAAGCATCATAACATGTGTGTGTGTGTGTGTGTGTGTGTGTGTGTGTGTGTGTTTTCTAATGTTTATAGCAGTACAGTTTATAATACTTAAACCTTGGAAAGCTCCCAAATCCCCAACAAATAGTAATATAGGTACTTTTTAATACAATGGAGTGGTGTCCTTCCATAAAGCTTGAGACATTTCTAGATACATGGATGCAGCTTGAGACCATATTTCAGGCAGAAAAATATCAGACACACAAGCAAATATCACACAGTTTTTTCAGTGTGAGAACATAAAAGTGTAAATAAGAACTAAATGTGAAACAGAAAGAAAATATTTGAATGAGAAGGGAAACAAGAAAGAAGGGAAGGAAGGGACAAGAAATAAAAGAAAAACATGGAAACAAAATTTTGGGTTGAAGGGTGAAGAGGGGGAATGAGAAAAAAAGAGGAGCAAGATATAACATGTACAAGAACAAATTACCTATTATGAATGTTATCAGTATGTATATCTGGGTGTACCAATGAAAATTAAGAAGACATAGGGGTAGGTAAAGAGTTCATGAACGAACATATATTCACACGGGAAGCTCTTGAAAGAATCAACAAATGGGATCAACTCTTCTTAAAGAGCTTCTGCATGTCAAAAGAAATTGTCAACAGAGTTAAAAGACAACCCACAAACTTTGAAAAAATCCAAACTAACAAGCAATCAGACAGAGGTCTACTGTCTAGAATTTATAAAGAACTAAGATATAACAGGGCCCTCAAATTTAAAGACCCAATTCAGAAATGGACATCTGAGATGAATACACACTTCTCAGAGGACGAAATTAAAGAAGTGAACAAATATATGAAAAAATGCTCCACATCGCTAGCCATTCGTGAAATGCAAATAAAAACAA